>JAKRRZ010000794.1:0-16175 GCA_022627015.2 Podosphaera aphanis | reverse complement strand
CTTGTCTACAAAGAAGTTGGCTGCTCTCCAAACTTCAGGATCGGCTGTTGCTCTGTGTCTTAGGGTTCGGTTCCGGTTTGGTTGTGGCCAAGAGTTCTTCCACTCTTGGAACGCAGCAATTTTCCCCGCCTCTTTCTGTCCCTTTATGGACTCTTCTCTATCCCTTTCCTTGGATAGAGATCCTTGACTGCTTTTTCCTCTCGCTTGTTGCCTGATCATCCGGCAGGTCTTTTCTATGGTCCCTTGGACCGCTGAATCGCGAGTGAGCCCGGCGTGCTGCACCCTTCTACTCTTTAAGTAGATCTCCATCGGTAAGATGGAGGTCTCATGTTCCAGTGCTCTCGTGCTGGAGGACTTGTAAGCTCCTGTAATACTGAGTAAGCATCTTCTCTGTAGTGACTTTAGAGGTTTGACTATCTTTTCGGGGATGTTCCCCGTTGTCCCCGTCTCAGCCCAAATAGAAGATCCATATGTAAGGGCTGGTCTAACTATTGTACTGTAAAGTAGCTTTGCTTTGTGGAAGGTTGCCCCCCACGTTGACTGCGTTAGTCTACTTACCGACTGCACTTGAGTCACCGCATTTTGTTGAACCTTCTTTATATGGGCGCCCCTGGTTGGTTGCATTGAAATTGTGCAGACAAATCGACCTCCTATTTTCCGCTACGATTTCATCCCCCCTAACAAGCGAAATTTGTGAAAGCCGTACCAACGTCCCGTAGATTGCTCATCAAATTCATCGAGACCACATACTAGTCGGTGCGGATCAAACGAAAAACCTGGGATATCGACTGTCATGGGATTCCTGAGATGTACTAGTCGCGAGGACCAGATGAATTTTTACCACGTGAATGATGTGTCGCGGGTTAAGATCCACCTACGTTTTCAACCTCTTTCTCTCTTGGTAATAGAGGCATCGAATAACTTCCCCTCTGCTTCAATACACCGTCTGTAAGAAGCCCTCGAATATCGGGGCCTGAAATGGACAGGACCAAAAACTACACGCGCCCTGAACTTCGCAAGTTCCGTCGACGCGCGGCTGTTTCGATGTGTGCGACACGTCTTGTCTCAAGGGGAGAAAGACTGCTCTACAGCCGTCCCCGCCAGCGTCAGCGAAACTCAAGTGATGCACAGGCCGATCGTAAATCGTCAGGTGCTTTCGCTTTTGGCGATAACATTGCGAGACTAGTGGTGTCGCCGGAGATCGTAGCAGAGTGTGGAATTTATACCGTGCTAAACTCTGGGCGGCTCTACGGATGCTCTAATCTTAGATGTCCACGGACGAGGACAAGAGAGATGCCAGTATTGGTAATCTGCTCGATTTTATCCAAACGTCATCGTCATCCCGAAGTATGGGCGTGGCAACCGGCGAAGAGGGCCAGCCAACCTATTCAGAGGAGAGTCAACGGCCAGAGCCGTCCAGCGAGTTGGTAGGACAGTGTAAGGGATTAAGGGCTAGAGCGAGATCCTAATTATCAAGTCGAAGCGCTACCACAAAAATGCCGTCTGGATGTAGTGATTGTAAAAGATGGTGTTGTAAAAGCGCTGATCACGTATTGCTTAGTAAGAATGTTTATACCCATGTATAGACAGGGGTAGTATATTTGTATCAATTAGAACTCTCTAGGATTATCTCGAAGTTATCAAGAGACTGTATCAATGTGTATCAATTAGTATATTTCTGGACATAGTTAAAGAAATAAGAGAAATCTGAGATGTCTAACATATCCCTAACCACACTCTTGTTGACCTATTACTCAAGCATCACTTTAACCATCTTATATCTATACTTTTATTGGAGTCCCAAAACATGTACATGTCATACACGGCACCAAACTTCAAGAGATAGCACCTTAAGTGAACACTCCGAACAGTGAAGTCACTACCCATCTAGATACTGGAGAGCTGACGAGCGGATTAGCACTACAAGTTGATCAATGCCATGCTACAGCAAAATAACCCGAGACTTTGGCTTGCTGCTACTGCGTATGCTCCCTTAACTCTGTTGACACCCTTCCCGGCCTCCAAACGGTCCCTCGTCTGACGAATAAAGTGCATTGACTGGAGGTAGTGTTCGGAGGGATCCAGTAGAAGTTCATCATTTCACAGATAACGAAGTAGTGAATTGATCAAAATACAGTATCATCGTTGGCTTGTGAAACTCATGACGGGGAGGATTTGATAATTGTGTAGACAGTGGTGACGCAGGAGGAGGTGATTATGTCTTGATTTCTTGAGACTGGTGCTTCAGGGTCATCATTTTGCGGCATTAAGGTAGGCTTTTTCTCGTCACAAAATGCATTCACATCATCGGAATCACGACTCGCAGTAAGGATTTGTGATTGAATGATTGAATTAAATCGTAACGGGCATAAGCCCTGCACCCAAAAGGCGTGATACGTGTAGGTGACCCCTAAAGACTCAACACTACATACATTCTCTGACTATTGCTAGCCAGTGTAGTGTTTGGTTTAAAAAAAAAGGACACAACTGTGCCAAAGGTGAGGTTCCCTGTGAGTAAGGTAAACTTGTTAACGGTTATATCACGATGTGTCTCGGGGTTCACACTATATCTGTTGTATAGCAAAACTCTAAGACTGTATCCTGAATAAAAGAATCAAATCTCCTCTAGCTGTACAGGATATCTCTATAAATACATTCTCCGATCCACGGTTCCTAAACTCCAGTCATGACCATTATTCGTGAGCAACATACCCCATGGTCAGTTGGCATAGTTTACATGATCCATTTGTTTGTTGTTGATGCATATGTGCCCTACGCTAATGCTCCGCACCGAGTGGTGCAGTTCTGCATGTATATTGCGGCAGTATTACTAAACTTGTGGATATTATTATGCATGTGCGTTAGTGGGTACGCTAGCGTTTGCACTAGCGTAGATATTGTTGTACAGGAGCTTCACCGCTCCGGATCCTCAAAGGTTCGACGCCCTGCGCCCTCCCTTTCTTCTCCGCCGCGAACGTCCAGGCAACAGAGATTTTACACGACGGTAACTCGACTTGCGCCGAAAACCATCGTCACGGACAAAGCCGTGACCCTCACCTCCAAAAGGAAGCGTAGCCAGTTTTGAAAGTGGTGGCAGCACTTTACCGTGTGTTATAATAACGAGGTTACGAGAGGAATCAGAGTGATAGGTACCTTGGAGAGCAATGATCACGATGAGATGGATGAGTATAATGTAGAAGTATCTCAGTCAATTATCTCTATTGATTGAGTATGTAAAAGGGAACTGATAAAATGAACATGCTAAGGTCTATCACCTCCTTATATACATCTCTCCAGAACTCCTAGCCATCTTCTATTATTCTACTAGAATGTTCCATTCTAAGTTCATACCACTACCATAGATACAACACTCTCACTTCAATTGATCTAGTGTTGTTCTATGCTGTTCTGTTATATTCCAGTGTCTTCCATGATACCCCCAAACCCCTAAAACGTAAATGGAGTTTGGCACTAGCTTAGCTTCCACTAAGCGAGTGTATCCAAGCATCAACCATGTTAACAGACTAGGGAATTATAACACCGAGCCGAAAAAACCTTGGCGTTCACAACATTCCCAAAGTTCAAAAAATCCCCACGAAAGATCAGAACCCCCTCCTTAGAACCCCCTCGTCCCTTTCCCTTACCAAAGTTCTTATCCTCCCTTTTCTCGCCCGTATCTACCGATAAACCTGGCCTTCCAAAGCCATTACAACCTCTCCAACTTTGTGCCCTCCGACTTCTTTCCTCCGTCGGGTATTCGTATCATCGTGGGACTGCAGTTAGAGGCCTGCCAAAGCAAGGCAAAAGATCATGAAGGTCCGGCACGCGAAGATATCGGTAGGATTCGTAGTTAGATACTTCGGGGGAAAGAAAGCGGCGGATCGGTAAAAGCGGCCTCTTCGGGTTGGATGGTCTGGAGCTTCGGTGTACGCTGAATGAGGGAGATGAAGTGCTTGCGTTGGTAACGCTTCGATTACGACTCTTCTTGGCTATCTCAGATATGCAGCGAACATATTGAGCGTTTATAGCCGGCGGCGCGTGAAGGTGAAGAGTTCGACTTTGCCGGCCGTAAGGATTTGTGAATTACCTATTATTTGAAAATCGTGTGGACGTGAGTGGCGAACAGGGTATCGGTAACTGTGAGAAGAACAAAGGCGACTGTTTGACGCCACGCAATCGCTCGTTACAGATAGCGATCCAAGACTTGTCGGCTGGAATTTCTCGTCTTGAATGAAGGAAAGTTGAAGTGAGACTGAGAGGTCATGCGACACAGAGGTGCGGCGACCTTTTCCATTCCATCTACATATCTCGGTCAAAACTCACCCCGTGCTACTATATCATACCTCTATCACAACATTCCCATGTTGAATGTTGTCAGAGGGTGCTAGAGTGCCATCGTCAGCTTGGTTGCTTTCAGGATACATATATGTAGGGGCACTTTCAGGAGAGAAAAACTCTGAGATTAATTATCGCTTGAAAATCAACCACTAATCTTTGGTTAAAAAAATAACGGGTGTTAGGTACAAAGCGGTCGGATGTTGTAGTGGTATACCATCCAGGCCGGTCTCTAAGTAGGGTTTGGGTAGTCTGAACATCTACTCCACTCGAGACAGAAGATCGCTGGTTCGACTCCAGAAGACCTTACCTTACTGAGGGAAGCTACCATGATGATGGTGGCATGTCTGGATAACTCAAGGTTTTTTGAGAGGTTTCCCTTGAGTGAGTTTCACGGATGGTAAAGTTCGGTAGGGGTGAAGAAAAAGCCGCCTGCCACAACCGTAGTGATTCTTGCAAATGATATCCGAGGCATAATGTTCATCACGACTATATCATCATTGTATCTGACCGAAGTCGACACCTGCGTGGGCCAAAAGGCGCCAGATCGGGTATATGAATTCAAAAAAAAGTACAAAAAATAATTAATATTATACCAAAAATAAGGGAGTAGATATTAAAATCCTAGTACCAAGGGCGAAAAATTAACAAACTTTTTTCCTCTCAAAAATCACCCCAAAGACCGTTTTAGTTACCCCATAGTTTACCCCACCAACTCGAGATCCAACTTTTGGCTTTACTTGAGGTGCTCGTGTTGATAATGCCTTGGTTCTTATCATCCAGTGTGCTGCCATACCTAAGTCTACCTCCAATAGGCTTTAACAGAGGAGAAGCCTTCTTTTCGGCTTCTTTTCTCTCGACTTCTTTCCTCTCTGCTTCAATTATACCGGCTACACCTTTCTGTAATGCGATGATGTGGCTGAAATCATGACTATCCAGACCTAAGCCCCACCCCATAACACCTCCCAGGTTACGCGCTGCTACAATCTCAGTAAATTTGCGCGATATCAGTTCGGGTGTCTCCCAAGTCCAGAAACGATTGTTGGCTTGATCGAAATAGTAATGGCCGCCGGTAGTCTCATCCGTGAGTCCGTTCCTCATAGCTGTCTGGAACATAGTCTTTAAATCGAGATCAGTACAGCCAGATCCATAAGCAGCGCCTTGACAGTTTTGACAGTAGGTTTCAGTGTTTCCACTAGATGGAGTTAGTAGGTGATACTTAGTCTCGAGAGAAACCTAAAAAATCGGGTTTGAAATATAATATAACGTAGGGGTGATGATGAAAGTAAAGGGGATGACATACCAAAATCCATAAGCAGAGCAGCACATGCTTTCAGGGCAAAAAGTGGAGAAAGCGGGACCACAAGTATTATCAACAGACTCGGTCAAATTTGTTGAAGAGACGGCATAATTACTTGCTTCGAACGTCATGCTAGCGCTCTTTCTAGTATCTGTGCCATCTGCGTCTTCAAGTAATTCTGTGGCGCATCCAAGGCCTTTTTCACAGGTTTGAGTCGAGTCGATGGAAAACCACTTAGAGTACATAGCAAAACCTAGATTGGTCTTTTTCGGATCAAGCTTGAGCACGTTGATGTAGTAATCAATAGTTTCAAGAGATTTTTTAACATCTGTGTGGTGAGTAGTCACGTTATCTCGACGAGTCATTAGATCGTAGGTCATCACATTGACCCAGTCAACCGACTCCCAGATAGAAGGAGCCTTCTCGGGCGTGTAAGCGATCATATCCCTGATATTTCCTGGGGCTGCAATAGTAAGGAGCTTTTCCTGACCGATCGCAGAACGAATTTCGGCCAACAACAAGGGGTAGGTATCAATCTCCGAGACTTTTTTCGAGTTGGGCACCTGTCGGTAGTCATGGCCATTGCCACCTGGATATTGCCAATTGATATCAATGCCATCAACGCCGGATTCCTTGATAAGAGCGGCAATGTTAGTAGCAAATAGTTTTCGGGAATCTTCTGTCGCAGCACCGATAACGAAGCCAGCAGTGTCGTCCCAACTTCCAACTGAAATTGAAACTTTCGCGCCATCATCAAAATGTGATCTTACACTGTTTATATCTTCAAATGGTGTGTACTTTCCGGCAGGGCTAGTGGTGAAAAGAGAGGAACTGGCGCCTGTGACTACAACATGATCAATACCTGCAGTAATCGTCCTGTTGGGAGGATTGGGATGATCACTGTAATTGTATTAACCAACCACCGGATTGTCGAAGCGCGTGGGAAGATGTTATACTTACTGGTCATAGTAAAAGACATATCGAGCATTGACGAAGGTCAGAGAAAGAGCAAAACAAAATGTAGTCAGAGAAAGTTTAGCCATGACGATTACTGATTAATCAACGATAGAAATAAGACAAAATCCAACTCAGATAAAAAAGATGATAGAGTAATAATGGAAGGGAATCATCAGCCTTTTAACTTTAACTTGCTGGAGACCATGTTAGATTGACAAGGTAAATAGGATCTTTTTAACATGGTCAGCTCTTTGTGGAGCGCTGTTTGACCGCATGAAAGCTTTAATTTTATTGTAGACATGCTTTTAAGGTCTCTGTTGGTTGCTCGAATAAGATGATGTCGATACCAGACATGAAATCGTGAGCCATTCCATTCCTTCGCCGCTACTAGCATAGGCCAGAAACAATGCGATCTCGCTAAACTCCATTTTGCTGACTCTCATTGGTAGCGTCAATTAAATTAGCCAATTATAATCCGGCCATGAGGATTAAGCGAGATCGGTAAGAAGTGGCTTCCCTCAATTAACGGCCGGTTGAACGGTGTGCTCATTCCAGAGCCAAGTTAAAATCTCTTATTCCTATGAGTAGTAGCTCGAGATTATCTCTGTGAAATCTACAAGACTTACCCCAATTGAATGCTATATCGCATGTAGTTTATAAAATTTATCCTTGTACGACAAGAGAGCACGATTTTATATATGATTGCCCCTAACAAGGATAACACTGTTACTCAGTCATGTCATTAAACTAGCTCAATTTATGAGACATGACTGGTATATTAATGTGATTATATTTTCATCCAGTATAGCCTCGGGACTGCTCATGGGAGATGAAGTTTTTTTTGGATATATTCATGTGATGAGAACGTAATTTTGGTAGAAAGTAGCGACGTGTGCTGCTTTGCACCAATATCTGACAATCTCTTTGCGTTAATCAAACACGAATGGTCCCAAGACTTGACCAATCTCTATGCTCTTTAACATGTCTCAACAGACACAGACGTACCATGATGAAAGAGGTCTGTCAACCGAGTTATCCAAAATAGTAGCTTGCTCTAAAAACAGTACGACGGTTCTCGCACGGTCAGATACCGACGGACATGGACTTTTCATGCAGCAAATGTGACACAAAAATCCGCGTGCAAAAGAGCTATACGCTCGCAGCCGTTTCAGTAACTCAAGAGGTCGAGTGTGTCTTTTTGACATTAAACTGTGAGGAAATATGGCTTGTGGATTTCGCTAGACTTGCCACAAATTTTCACCGGTGGGTATGTGTGTATAGTGCGTCTCACTTAGTCGTGACACCAAACTTGTCTTATTTTTCAACTACTACTAGTCAACCACAAACTTATTAAATTAAATTCCGCATAATCATAAGGTTATATAAGTACCCCTACAACAATTCTGTTTTGTACGAATTGGAATTTACGCCTTTTTTGTAAAGTAGTAGTCGATTGAAAATTGTAATTCTTGTATGGGGAGTCATCCAGAACGGCCGAGGACCCACAATTATTTAGCCCAGAATTTCAGAGTCGAAAATAATTTTGCGGAGGGCGTGCAACTTCACGTGCCCTAAATTTTTGTCTGCAAGTATGTGCAATTCCCTCCAGGTGAGAGGAGAGTAATTTAACAATTTTCTTGTGTCTTAAATGTGACCAATTCATGTACCCGGTTGGAGGTCGGCGTTCGGCTATTGGAGGGCACGTGAGGTGGGAATTTCTGCTTCTGGATCACGTGTACCTATTTTTGGCGCTATTTTTGACCCGCTTGTGACAAGTCCGCCCTAATACGGTAAACTTGTCACGTGGAGATCTGCAGACAACTTTGCCGATGGACCCACTTTTCTCGCAACTAAGTGAGACGTACCATTCAATCAATATGTACCCTCTATCAAGGGTTGAAAAGGTATAATTTTAAAGTGTGTTTCTCACTTTAAAATTATACCTTTTCAACCCTTGATAGATGGTACAGCAGGCAACTTCATTGCAAGCAAGGTTCTTGGTTTGATCCGCACCTGACTTTTATTACATGTACGTCCTTCAAAAATTTCGCTCCCAAGGAGGTGCTGTAATAACAAGAAAATGGGGGTCTGCCCACGACAATCAATGACTTTGTCTGGCTTGCTTCGAGTATCGAATGTATAGCATCCGAACTTGGATTGGCAGAGGAAGAGTTTGTCTTGTGATTATTGGAATAAATAGATCATATTACCAAGGCACCAAAGATTATAGGAAGCAGATCACTTTTACCATCACTTTTGGCAAGAACCAAAAGGATTTTTTTAGAAATCAGTGTCATAACTGACCATGATAGATTTTTCTGATATAGCAATTGACCTCTAAATATGCGATTAAATGACTGATACTCTTGATAGGAACTTGAGAAGAAAATAAAGCTCAGACTAGATGCAGTTGGAAGTCTTACTCTATCATTTAGCAGTAGTGTGGAAAATTATAGGTGTTCCCAGCTTTTTTGAGTGCCATTTATCTTAAGCTTTCGGGACTGCGTAGAATGCCGACGGTCTACATGTTCACATGTATATTATTCGTCGCCTTCAAGATTTGTCCTACAGGTACTACTTAGTACGTAACCTAAATATAATATCGTTTACCGATAATCGCATCGAGACTCGAAATATATGTTTTGATGAAATGCATCTACTTATCTGCTCTGTCAATTATATGACAGATTCAATGACAAGGGCAGATGCTCCACCCCCACCGTTACAAATACCGGCAACTCCAACTTTGGCCTTTTGTTCGCTTAATACGTTGATAAGAGTGGTAACAATTCGAGCACCTGAACATCCTAGGGGATGACCTATTGCGACTGAGCCTCCATTAATGTTAACTTTTGATTCGTCAAGACCAAGGATCTTGATATTGGCGAGGGCGACAACTGAGAATGCCTCATTTATTTCGTAATAATCTACCTGCGATTTATCGATTTTGGCGTGTTTAAGAGCTTTTGGAATAGCTAAAGCGGGAGCAGTGGTAAATTTGTTTGGGGCGTGAGCAGAGTCTCCCCATCCAAGGATTTTGGCCAGAGGCTTCAAACCCAGCTCTTTTAACTTCCCTTCCGAGACTAGTACCAAAGCTGATGCACCATCATTGATTGGTGCCGCATTGGGAGCTGTGATAGTTCCATCTTTGGGCTTAAAGGCAGGTCGCATAGCCCTAAGCTTCTGAATATTCAGGTTCTTGACTTCATCATCTGTGTCAATGATAATATTTGGCTTACCACGACCACCACTGACCTCCACAGGAACAATTTCAGCCTTAAATAGACCAGCTTCCGTGGATTTTTGAGCTTTTTGATAAGATTTTATTGCATATTCATCCTGCTGTTCTCTTGTGATAGAGTGCTCTGATGCACATTCTTCACCAGCTATGCCCATGTGCTCTTTCGCACCATACGCATCTGTCAGTCCATCCTTTAAGACTCCATCAACTAAGGTTTGGTCGCCATACTTTGCTCCAACTCGGAGGTTCGGGAGATAATGAGGTACATTTGACATG
Organism: Podosphaera aphanis; assembly: GCA_022627015.2. NCBI lineage: Eukaryota > Fungi > Ascomycota > Leotiomycetes > Helotiales > Erysiphaceae > Podosphaera > Podosphaera aphanis. The sequence continues at coordinate 6,066 of JAKRRZ010000794.1, read as the reverse complement.
GATTCGGTGCCTCCGGCAACCACAATCTCAGCAGTACCCGTCATAATTGTCTGAGCTCCTAGGATTATGGCCTTAAGTCCAGAGGCACAGACTTTGTTAACCGTCGTGCATATTGTAGATTCTGACAAACCACCTGCGATTGCACATTGCCGTGAAGGGTTCTGTCCAAGACTTTAATTTTTAGTAAAGTTGTTTGCCTTCAAGACAATAAAAGAATATGTATTTTGTACATACTTTGCCGACAAAACATTGCCGAAAAATACTTCCTCAACGTCTTGGGGCTTAATTTGTGGAACTCGTTCTACGGCAGCTAAAAATTAATGAGCCCTGTTTATCGAAAACAACCTGGTATGTATACCTTTAATAGCTAATCCCCCGAGTTGGGTCGCGCTCAAGCTTGAGAGAGAGCTATCATTTTTTAGGGTTGTTTCTGGCTTTCATTCGCTCAGTGCATTGACTCACCCGAGAAAAGAGCCAACCGGCGTTCTGACAGCGGAGACAATATACACGGGAGAGGACATACTGAATTCAAATTCGAAATTGAGATTTTTGGGAAAATCCAGCAAGTATGCATAGACGTATTTTCGGTGTGGGGTATTATGGACTTTTACAAATTAATCACTGCGACACATCTCGCTTCTAATGAATGTAAATCTGCAGCTAAACTCCTAGTGCGCCTTGTGAGCTCGAGAATTTGTATGGATTTCGCGTGTTTGACGTCACGTGATCTATACTTGATTTCTCAATGGGTTCTGATCGCAGCAAACGACCAATTGATTCTCGTCAACGATGGATGACCAATATGATGAGTGAGACGCTCGCAATGACACTGAGTTACTTTTTGCTAATGGATTATTAGATTCGGTAACTTCATCGGCGAAGCCGAGGAGTCAGAAGATGAGACCCAACAAGGGATTGATGCTGGCGCATATGTTTTTGACGAGAATGAGTCTGAAGCAGCCGCCGAACCCAGTGGCCTAGAATTGATGGATATTGATGGTGGGCTACTATACATATAGTTAAATAAAATACTAAGATAAAAGTAGACGAGGAGCCTTCTAATGCCGTCATCTTACATGAAGACAAACAATACTATCCGACTGCGCAGCAGGTATATGGTGAAGATGTCGAGACCATGGTTCAGGAAGAAGATGCTCAGCCTCTAACTCAGCCCATCATCGCTCCAGTTGAACAGAAAAGGTTTACCATACAGGAAGCTGATCTCCCACCCGTTTTTTTCGATCGAAAGTTTATGGTGGACCTTATGAACTTTCCAGATCAAATCAGAAACATCGCACTCGCAGGTCATTTGCATCATGGGAAAACGGCATTTATGGATATGTTAGTTATGGAAACACATGATATCACAGAAAAGCTGAACAAAAAGACCGGTAAAAAAAAGGATGAAAATTTAAGGTATACCGACAACCATACTTTAGAACGAGAGAGAGGTATTTCTGTAAAAGCAGCACCTATGAGTCTCGTATTGCAGAGCACTTTTGGAAAATCACATCTATTCAATATAATTGATACTCCTGGGCACGTTAATTTTGTGGATGAGGTCGCATCATCCTTACGCTTAGTGGATGGAGTTGTTCTTATCGTTGATGTGGTCGAAGGTGTTCAAATAAATACCGAGCAAATCATTAAGAATACTGTTCTTGAAGGTTTACCGCTAACTCTGGTAATTAACAAAATGGATCGTCTGATTCTAGAACTTAAATTGCCACCAAATGACGCTTACTTCAAATTAAAACACGTTGTTGAGGAAGTCAATACAGTCATTGAGAACACACTTCCGGGGCAAGGTGAGAAGCGCAGACTTAGTCCGGAAAAAGGAAACGTAATGTTCGCATGTAGCAGCATGGGATGGTGCTTTACTTTACAATCGTTTGCAAAGATGTACGCAGATAGTTATCCTCCGAAGGCAAAATCTTCCCCAAAAATCAACACTCATGAGTTTGCGAGACGTTTATGGGGCGACATCTTCTTTAACCCTAAGAAACGATCCTTTACTCGCAAGGCCGTCGAAGAAAATGCCAAGCGTTCATTCGTAAAGTTTATTTTGGAGCCAGTTTACAAGTTGTATTCACATACAATAAGTGAGAGTCCCGAGGACTTAAAAAAAGCATTAGCTCCTCTTGGAATCAATCTTAAGATGTCCCAGTGTAAAACTGACGCTAAAATCCTCTTGAGGCTAGTTTGTGAACAGTTCTTTGGGCCATCTAGTGGTTTTGTTGATATGATACTAGATCATATCCCGTCTCCCAGAGAGGCAGCTCCAAGTAAGATTGAGCGATATTATACTGGTCCGACAGATAGCAATGTTGCCAAGTCGATGATGAATTGCCTACAAGATGGGCCTTTGGTGGTACAAATTTCAAAGCTTCTCAACACTAGTGATGCCAAAAGCTTCAACTCTTTTGGACGAGTCATGAGTGGTATAGCCAGACCAGGTACAGAAGTAAGAGTGCTAGGTGAGGGTTACTCAATTGACGACGAAGAGGACATGGCAGTGGCCACAATCTCAGACGTATGGATTGCCGAAACTCGGTACAATATTCCCACTGATGGCGTTCCTGCCGGGAACTGGGTTCTTTTGGGAGGTATTGATAACAGTATTGTTAAATCTGCTACCCTTGTGCCTACTGTACTGCCAGATGAAGAGGACGCCTATATATTCAAACCTATCACATACTTTACAGAGTCAGTTTTGAAAGTGGCTGTGGAACCTATTAATCCGTCAGAACTACCCAAGATGTTGGATGGCCTTCGAAAGATCAATAAAAGCTACCCTTTGATCACCACTAAGGTTGAGGAATCTGGCGAGCACGTTATTCTCGGGACTGGCGAGCTTTACATGGATTGCGTTCTCCACGATCTACGAAGATTATATGCTGAAATGGAGATCAAAGTATCCGACCCAGTCACCAGATTTTGCGAGACAATCGTAGAAACCTCAGCCATCAAATGTTACGCCCAAACGCCCAACAAGAAGAATAAGATCACTATGGTAGCAGAACCTCTGGATGACGGTATCGCGGAAGATATTGAAAGTGGTAAAGTTAGCATCAAAAGTCCTCCCCGTGTCGTTGGAAAGTTCTTTGAAAATAATTATGGGTGGGATTTGTTGGCCTCGAGGAGTATCTGGGCGTTTGGACCTGATGAGCTAGGTCCTAACATTTTACAAAACGATACATTGCCAACTGAGGTTAATATCTACCGCCAATCTGGAACACTCAAAATGCTCTCGGGCTAACTTGGTGCATAGGTAGATAAAAAGTTGCTGATGAGTGTACGAGATCCAATTCGCCAGGGATTCTGCTGGGCTACTCGAGAAGGACCTTTATGTGAAGAACGTAAGTGATAGGAATTCCTCCACGTGTTGTTAATCTTCCGCGGAGCGTACCGCTTACTCATTCGTTTGGCACGCCAATGCGTCACGCTACCAACGCTGACCAGATCTACAGCTATTCGTAACAGCAAGTTCAAGATCATGGACGTTGCCCTTGCTTCTGAAGCGATATTTCGAGGCGGCGGTCAGATCATTCCGACCTCGCGTCGGGCGTGTTACTCGTCATTTCTTATGGCATCGCCGCGACTTATGGAGCCGGTTTACTCGTGTTCGATGACCGGGCCAGCCGACTCCGTGACAGCTCTCTATACCGTCCTTGCACGCCGCCGCGGGCACGTGTTATCTGATGGACCGATCGCGGGCACTCCCCTCTACCGAGTCAGTGGCCTGTTACCCGTTATCGATTCCTTCGGGTTTGAAACAGATTTACGCATCCACACTCAAGGCCAGGCTACGGTCAACTTAGTCTTTGATCGCTGGAGCGTGGTCCCGGGAGATCCCTTGGACAAGGATGTCATCCTCCGGCCACTCGAACCGGCAAGTGCTCAGGCCACGGCGAGAGATTTCGTCCTTAAGACACGCAGGCGCAAGGGTTTGAGCGAAGATGTAAGCGTTGCTAAGTTTCTCGAACCAGATCTATTCGCCAGTCTCAAAGAGAGCGGCCTACTTGATGGTTAAAAGTGTTTATATGTGGCGGATGTAGTTAATGAATAATTTTGGGGGGTAAGCTGGGATTCATAGCTGTGGTCTCTATACGCGAAATTCAATGGCGTTCAGAACGCGACGGCCAGTTTTTAAAAATATTAACAACTAATCATATGTACATGTACATGTTCGACGATAGCTTTATAGACTGAGTATATTCAACCCAATTCTAGGCTCGCGTGCTTACGAAGATACAGGAACGTGCAAATCCCGTTACACTGTATAAAATTCCATTCGCCATCCGTCGAGTTAACCTGGTCCCGCCGGCTGAAGTAACAAAAAATTCAGGAGTATTCCAAATTCTTAAGGCTAATCAGACTCAACTCTTTGTTGGGCCAATTTTTTTCTCAGTTTCTTGCCTAAGTACCCTTCTTCCAAACCACAAGATATGATGTCAGTAAGCTAGAAGCTACTTTATTTTATCTCAAAGGCACACCAGAGCCCTGTATGGAAATTAAGGAACGTAATTTGAGAAAACCTTGCTTAAATTAAATTAAAGTGAAAGTGAGTCTTATTTTATCGATATAAAGAATTTGAAGTATGGATATGTCTTGTGTCCAAAGCTAATTTGTTCCCGGTGATAAGTTTTGATCGATAGTTTTTGTAAATCATCTAAGCTTGTGAAAGCATATCAACTGTATGATTTCGAGTAAAAGTATTGTAACTTTTTTCTTATTCTGCATAAATCCTGAACGATCGTCTGGAAAAAGGTGAGATGAGCGTAACGCTTGTTGAAAAATCTCAATTAATCCAGGTCTTCTGAATTGATGCAGGTATATTGATAGATGGGCGGAGCTGGTCAATCTGTGACGTTGTGCGTACCAGTGGGTCCTAAACTAACCATAGAACTGACATTTTCGTCGCTACATGTATCAGGTTTCGATTTCTTCAAAACATGGCTGCATCATTTTCTTGAGAATACCCATGAGGTTTTGGTTTTCCAACGCGGCTGCAACGCGCTCTTTATCAGCTAATTGCTTATTCACCTCATCGGCTTGGTTGTGCGTATTTTTTTTGATTTTTACTTCGACCCGATAACTTGGAGGAAGAGCTTGTTCCAGCCGGACTCGCACCCCTAAGCCAATTACTGTTGCTAGAGAGCAATGGGTAACGGTAGGCGTAAGCTCCACTAGGACGCGGGACAAGGTAACGGGGCTGCTGTGATCTAACAATTGACTAAGATGTATATCTTGAAATTTGACGACTCCTAAGGATTCTAAAGAGAGGGGATGTTCAGGGTCAGATATGGGAGCTATGAGATCTACCATATATTAGTAGAGGGTTATATTCCTTTAACATGTACAGAGTCTTTATTTTAGTATTTGAACGAGGCGTTCGTGAGCATGATAAGTATGCAGGCTCACCATAAATTTCTTGAATATCAATCGGGTCAAAACCCGAACCGTCAGATTCAGATTCAGTCTCAGGATAAGTGATTTCTGACATATAAAAGGGATCGGTAGTATACTGAGGATTCCCCATCAAGATATCAACCACTGATTCCGTGATGTACTTTGTTTCCTGCTTGGCATTTCGTCGCTGCCGATATGAGTTGAGCTGTGAGGCATCGAGTATAGTTGGGTTTTCGTTGTCGAGCGTCATGACTAGTAATAAGTCTATTGTCACTCGCAAAACGATAGCAATTAGTTGACTGTCAAGATTTAGCCTCCCGAAGTCCCACTCAGTGTGCCTCGCAAGAGGAAAGTGTCAGTTTGAACAGCAGATAAATAGATCGTAAATCTGGTAATATTTGCATGTGATTACCATAACTTTAAATTTTGTCTTGAAACTCGACAATTGCCCTTATCTGCTCACGTGATAAAAACGGATGATGTATTTGGCATGATTGTACGAGGAACCATAATGCACCCTGGGAATCTATGAACCATAACGCGCAGATAAAAATTTACACGCACGTGATTACTGTAATGATAGAATTTATAAAAAAAAGGTTAATTTACACGTATCCCTGTCTCAAGATTTAGTAATAAGTTATTTCTCCCATT
>JAKRRZ010000793.1:0-16178 GCA_022627015.2 Podosphaera aphanis | reverse complement strand
ACATGTGTTTTGTTAACGGGGCTATCGCTGATGTATGTTTCATCAGTCCAGACAACATTGCACCAGTCTTCCAAGGTGAAATGAAAGTGTCTATGTGCCCACTCTATTCGTAATAATTTGTGCTGCTCAGTCAGAGGAGGCTTGCTTCGGGCGATGTAGCGAAGGTAGCCTCTTCGCCTGAGAGCATTCCGGATGGCATCTTGACCAACATTCCACATGTGAAAATGTAAAGATAGTTCAAGCTGTGACATCTGCCTGGTCTCTTTGTCTCTACACACGAATACTTCTGGCTCATCCTCTTGCTCAGTTGAAAGCATATGAGGTCGACCAGTGCCTTTTCCGGGAGATATATAACCTGTTTGAATTGTGTATTTAACTTGATTCATTGATATCCCGAGCAGATCTGATATTTCTCGATTAGAGTGTCTAGCTTCATAAGTAGCGGGAACCTAATTATTTAGCAAAATTCGAAGTATATTGATTTCTATTCTGGGATCAAAATCTTACCCTAATTCTTTGTTCACGACTAAGTCGATTTGAGTATCGGATTGGCGTTGCCGTAGCCTGGGAAATATTCATCCTGTAAAGCTGTTTAACTTGTGGTGTTGCTGGAGTGATCTGCTTTGATTCTTACTTGAAAATTTAATGATAAGACTTAGCTTAGATGTCAGGTAAAAATTTATGGTGTGAAGAACAGATGACAGTCGTCGTTGAATTCGCGTTGTGTTATTGTGGGGTAACGGTTTCGAAAAATAAAGATGTTGCGGGGGATGATTGCAAGACGTTGGGCGATGAGACACGTGTAAGCTGGGGCCACCAATACCGAGCCCCTACCCATGAGATTATATAAATAAGCATGGATATACCCCTGAATAGCACCGCCGATTGCAGGAGAAATAATACCCCTGTGGCCCTGTATGAAAGGTCTTTATTCTTACAGGCCTCACCCCAATTTATTAATTATCATACTAGGCAATGGTCTATCCCCAGTCATTTTGCAGGGGTTAGACAGGACTTGTCGCAGGGATTATTGCACTAAAACTATCCAGAAACAGCATGGTCTCCTGTACGATCTACAAGGCTAAGCTCAAATACATTATAATCAACGCCCTCAACCTGGAACAACGTGGGTTGGAATCAAACTGCCAAAAACATTAGCTCGAGAGCTTAACCACAATTTTTATCAATATTAAATGTACTGTGAAGTTATTTAAGCAATTACAGTTATTTCCTATGAATTGATATGGAAATTTTTAAGAGAAACAGTTTATTTATTTAGATCTACTAATATTTGGTTGGCTCTCCATCGGCATTAATGACGGCCTGACATCTTGCGGGCATGCTAACTAACAGCCTATAAAGCTGATCGGGAGTAATGGCGTCCCAGGCCTCTTCTACTATTTCACGCACCTCGTCTCTAGATCGCTGGGGACCTCATTCAAACTCAGGATAATTAGTTTGAATGAAGATTTTCATGAGACTCCAAACCGCCTCGATTGGATTCAAATCCGGGGAAAACGCCGGCCATACTATAGGCTCAACCTTATGAGCTTGAAGAAACCTAATGGTTAAAACCGTTTTATGGCATGGAGCATTGTCTTGCATGAAGCCTATTCGATTACCAGTATGCTCCATGCTCCGTCCTAACCACTGCACAACATAAGGAAGAATTTTCTCGGAGTAACTCACGGCAGTCATCTTCTGCCAGTCTTTTTTCCCAGAAAACACTGAGACCCTTTTCACGACCCGCGAAACTGCCCCAAAACATCCAAGAGTTGCTCTTCTGATACTTATCACTCACGCAGTCATCTTCGATGCTCGTTAGGAAATAATAATTTGGCTAAAAGGTCAGTTTTAAACCAAACCTTTTTAGGGATGTGTTTAGATATTTTCTCGCCATCATTTATCCAGGTCTCGTCACTCCAAAGAGTTTGCGTCCAGCCCTCTGGTGTCCAATGTCGGTGGGCCTCAGCCCAAGATTTCCGTATTCTCTTGTTCCTCTTTGATAGAGGTGTTTCTTTCATGGAAGGCGACGTGCATAACCTCTCTGCTGAAGCGCATTCCGTACGGTTCGTTCACCAATGGTCCAATCGGGGAAGTTACATGCAACTTCAAGGTACGTCATCCGTCGAGTTTCCCTGGAGGAGCAAACAAATCGCTCCAATTCATCAACTTGTGCTGGAGATAATATCGCCGGCCGACCTGTGCTTTTTCTTGGACATACATGACCTGTATTAATTGTGTACTTAACTTGTGCTCTAGTGATCTTAAGGTGCTCTGCAATTTATTTTCGACTATAATCAGCGCCATATAATGTCAAAATCTACCAGTGTTAAAGTTTTGCTGATTAGTTCTGTGAAAACCTCTTAAAGTACCTTCAATTTTTTATCTCGGTTGACATTGGGCGAGCGCCGCGGTGTAGCTGTCGTGGGATTCATTTTGCGAAGATTTTTAGAATAGACAAAAATCTATGTTAATATGTATTCAAATGCTAGAGCAATAATTTCGGAGTTTCTTTCTTGTATCAGGGATATTGAAGTAGAGTCTGACAACAGCTATAAAAGAAATAAAGGATTGATAGTGTGCGTGACTGTTGCGTTATAAACAGGATATTTCTGTGTGTGCGGGGTAATGATGACAGTTACTAAAATAGCTCTAATAACCGAGAAAATTTGTAAAAATGTTTTAGTGCAAATTAGCTCGTAGTTAGACTGGGGCTTACCCCTGATGATCGGCGAAAGCTGGGGATAAACTCTAGGTGTGTTCCAGAGTACATCTAAGCTTTCTGTATCGATCTTGTTATGATATAACCGAATTGCAAGCTATTCCCCTACGCTTATATCTCTCTTCCCTTCAAGGTAGCAATTCATCCCGCAAGCGCTCATAAATGTAACAGGTTATAAGGCCGGGGGCTTCGTATCGCTAAGGCCAACGGTTCAAGATGAACTTTAATGCTACGTCCAATAACCTTTGAATGGATCACGAATTTACAATCGGCGTTGGTCTAGAAGCACTGTTTGGGTCATGTATTTCATAATATCCAACTAATTAAACCAGAATTATGCCCAAAGGAGCCGACGATGACGACTGAGAATACCACGACTTTCAAGCAGCTGTATGCTGATTACGAGGAAAAAGCCGTCAGGTGGACCGGAGGAGAGATTTTCGCTATGAAGATTGTCATCAACATAATCAGCTTGGAAATTCGACCACAGAATATCGTAAATACGACGGCTAAGCAGATCCTCGACCACGTGAGCAATGTCGGAGGGGAAAGAGCAACCACCACATGGGAGGAGACGGCCGTTCGAAACCTTCTGTCTACAAGGTTCACATCAACGGCAAATAATTATTGCAACGAGTTCATGCAGATTTTTTTTGGATGTGAACAGTGCCGCTGAAAGCATGAAGCCAATCCCACCTGCCGGCTCAAAGGATGTACAACGTAACATTTTCGTGATCAGTCCCGGATTTGCTGGCTAAATGTTCATCATGAGAGCTGAAGGGATCGATTGGTTGGATACATGGAGATAGACCAAGGTGTACGACGAGAAGAACCGGTATGTGTCGTCGGACACCATGATGTTGACACTCCATCAAATCGCGAAGGTTAAGGAGGCCCCGTCTGGGGGAGGGCAAATTGCATTTGGAAAGGAAAAGGGGCGGGGCAACGGACAGGCAAATGATGTGGTTACTAGTGCAGGTCCTGAAGCACTTTGTATCCACTGCTACCATAATAAGCACAAGAACAAAAATTATTTCAGGCAGCACCCTGAGCTCCGAAAGAAGTATAAGGAGAACGGTTCAGCGAAGGTCGTGTCTGATTTGAAGGACGAGGTCGGTGAAGACGAGGACAGCAATGGTAATTTGGATATAGGAACCATAGCTAGAGCAGGCGCTGGCCTAAAACCCCGTTTACTCTTTGATACCGTTGCTTCGCACCACTTTGTACGCTGTAAAGATAACTTTTTGGAGATTAGAAAATTAGCCAAGCCATTCGAATTCGACCAAGCCGTAGGAAACTCAATGTTGAAACATATGGGCACGTGTCGCCTGCGAATTGGAAATTTATCACTGGATTTGAAAAAAATCATGTATTCGCCCAGTTCAGCATGCGATATTGTTTCAGCGGTGAAGCTTATGCGCGATCATGGAATTGTGGCGGCAAGGCGGAACGAAATTCTTGCTCAAATTAACTACGAAGGACATGATATACCAGAAGCAAAATTAGTCAACATTGAAGGTGTCTTGTTCATTTAACCTTTGGATCAGTGCTGTCAGCAAAGTGTGGGACAAAACCGTATAGCACCAGGGGTGTACGAGTTTCACGCGCAGTAAGAGCGCTAAAATGGAACCAGCGACTCGGGCATGTAGGACAGGAGATTGAAAAAAAAACAGCGCAGTGTTCCAAAGGCCCTGAAGGCATAGTCCTATCGGATTTAGCAACCTGTGAGACATGTCACTCGAGTGAATCACAGTGATTTGTTTCTAGGGAGCCGCGGCCTACTACAGAAGAACCACTTGATGAAGTATTCATCGACACTGTCGGAAAGCTCATTGCAGCAATTAACGGTCATCAGTATGCTGTGATTCTTACAAACGCTAAAACTCGAATGAAGTGAGTAATTGCAACCCAGAGCAAAAATGTCATCGCCCAAGAATTACTCAAGTGGATTGAACTTCAGTACAATCAATACGGCAAGAAAGTTCGAATCATATTTCGCGATGGAGGCTCAGAATTTGCGTGTATCAAAGAATACTGCGACAAGCATAGAATTCGAACCGACATATGGGCGCCGCACACCCCTGAGCAGAATAAGGCAGCTGAGGCTGCCAACAAGATCATATAAAGAAGGGCACGATGTTGATTGATGCACAAATGCCACCTTGTTTTTGGTCCTGGCCAGGAGAGCACTCTTGCTTCACCAACAACAGATTATACTGCTTGCGCACCAAAAAAGTGCCTATTGTCGATTTTCTAGAGGATTTGAGGCAACCACATCATGAGAAAATTGATTCCACCCCGCTTCCCCGATTCAGCAGTCGGTTATTTTAGTTGATAAGTCCAAAACCTGGTAAACTTGAGGCAAGGGCAGAGAAAGGGTGGTTCATAGGTTTCCAGAGGAACACTAGTAAGAATTATCTGATCTACTACCCACATTGGTCAGCTAAGCAAGGATAGAGATGGGCCGAAAACTTAACCCCTCACCCGACATTTGATGAGGATATCGTGTTAGGAGATATGCTCTGTCCTAGAGAGCAGAGGAAATCTTCTCAATATTGGACTAGTGGAAGTAATTTACCTAGAGACACGACTGCGCCAGTCAGAATCCCAGTGCCTCCGCAAGCCGATCAAACCTCACAGTTTGAGGGGGAGAACTTAGCACGCGCGTCGGCACCACAAGGTCCTGAAATTCGGCAAAATTATCCACCAGAACCGGCATCTGAAAAGCCCGACGTACCTCTGATTCAGAATAAACCATAGGCTCCGATTCCGCCAGCAGTCGACCGATCGGATATCCCGAAAGTGCCAGAAGTACCGACTATAACGGACGATATACGGCCAGACAGTACGTCTGCTGCAAAAGAAGGGAACGATTTGTCAGAAACTCTACAGTTGAATAGAAGTAACAGACGACCTTCAACATCACTATCATCAGTAAGTTCGGATTATAATAGTTGTGATAACGTATCACAGGGCTCCGAACAGGAAACGAATGAATTCGACAGCCAGCTGGATGGATAAGGCAACAAAGAGGTAGTACATCTGGGGGAGCATGACCCATTAGAAGTAGCGGGCAACTCATCTGAAGAAGAGTTGGATAATATAATGACAGGCTGGGATCAGATTCTCCAGCTAGCTGGTCAAAAACGAGATCACTCTCCAAAATTTCAGATCACGCGCAGCAAGAGGGATAGACCTATTAAAAAGGTGGATTATTATAACTTACACTATGGAAAAGCTGCCAAGTTGAGTGCCGGCCTAAAGACATGGACCGAGGCCATGACAAGTTCAGATGCAGCACAATGGCGAGAAGCTGCTCTGGATGAGTTTTGCCCTCTGAAGGAAAAGGAAGCTATAAGTATTATCAGTCGGAACCAGCTATCAAGAGGACACACTTTGATGAAGCGCAAATGGGTGTTCAAGAAGTACCACGCAGACGGGACATTGGACAAATACCGGGCAAGATATGCCGTCAAAGGCTTCACTCAAAGATCGGGGATTGATTACCAGGAAACGTTTGCACCAAAACCACGATCAGACACAGGCCGTATCATGTTGGCACTTGCTCACAGATTCGGGTGGCACCGACGTCAAGGAGATGTTCAAGTAGCATTTCTGAACGCAAACCACGACGTAGACTTGTACACGAAACTGCCAGAGGGATTCAGGAAAGAAAATCAAATTATTCTTGTTAAAAAGGGTCTCTAGAGGCTGAAACAAGCTGCAGCACTTTGGTACGATGATGTGAAAGGATTTCTTGGCACACAGGGCATGTTTCCGACTACGTCCGACGTATGCTTTTCCACGAATAAATCAAAGGAATCTTTTTATCATCATTCATGATGATGATTTCCAGGTCATGGGGCCAAATTCGAAGAAAATAGACGGACTGATGAATGCATTGCACAAGAATCATAAGCTTAAGACGGTTAAGTCGGATCGGATCTCTTCCTCGGTATAAATATAAGCAATCCAGCCAAGGATGCTCTTAAACTTTCTCAGGGCAAATACGCGCGTAAGCTGCTATCGAGACACGGTTTAGTAGACTGCATGTCGGCGAAAAGTTGATAAAGGTAAGCGTACGAGAGAAGTATGAAATATTCTCTTACCTCTAATTCAAAACCTCATTTATGAATTGTAGTTTGACAACTACTCCTCGTGGTTAGATATGTATACATTATGAGGATATCTATAAAATTTCGATACATTGAGAAACAAGCGTGATCATCCAGTGATGATAAATTTCCTAGCTTTCAATTCAGAACCAAACATTCGTGCCTAGTAAATCTTCGTTTCAATCTTCGCGTTTACAAGCTTGGTGTAGTGATATGTATCAAAATACTTCATATAAAGTATTCTAGTTTATGGGCTTGAATATGTTGAACTCATTAACTTCTGTTTACGGGTCGATTCTAAGTCATCAGTATCTGGAGATCAGACTAGAACGGTTTCTTCATTAATATCGATGGCCAAATGGTGCGCCTGATTGTTCTCCGACATGGGATTGATGTTACTGAGTTTTGAAGAGAAGAATAGCACAGTGTCCGAGGTAGAAATATATAAAATGCTTCGTCTCATGGGTCACGAATGAACCAAAGTTTCTGCCCACAATACAGTGCCATGTAGGGCCTTTGCGCTCGTCGAACTACGCGTAAAGTAAGTTTCCGTTTCTATTTTTCGATATTCCCAAGGACGTGATATGGTTGAACATACAGTTTTCTTGATGTGCATTGCAATGTCCTGGCGATAAATGTTTAGCGCGAGTAAGGCGAACAGTAGCAGAATTTCAATGGAGCTCAGAATACTCACTTTCTCTATGCTGTACTTCGACATAGCTTCTTGTGCTACCCCCATGATCAGATTTACCTCTTGGATCTAGTAGCATGACTATATCACACATACCAATATCAATCGTCTCTTGCTGCATTTCATCTGTCTTTTTTATTTAGCGCGTCGACCGTTATTATTACACGAGGTATTCTAACCATATCGGCGGACTTTATTTGTGCTAAAGTCTGTAGTTAGCCCTCGAGTCACCGTACTGGGCGTTTCAATGTATGAACAAGAGTGATTAATTGACACTCTACCTTGGAAACGTACCCTCCAGCTTAACCTTAGGACTTGCCTCAACTTTTACACTGGACATAATGACGTCTGTATCGATAGTACCGTCTACTTAGAGTACTTCTATTAGTTGCCTCCTCCAACACTTGGTAAATAGGCGGTTCAAAATTGTGCAATGTTCTTAGATAGTGATTTCCTGATCGTGGTACAGTCTATGGTGGAATTATCAAGCAAATGTTGCAGGGATTGACATCTGTCGCTTGATTTAATTACATCAATAAATTTTAGTAAGACCCACATTTGCTGATATAAAAGATTCGCTCCATAGGGAATTTTAAAAGCGTATCCTCATCTCAAATGTCTTCGCGCTTATTCATTAAGGGTCTTCCCCCTTCAATATCTCTCGATGAATTTAGGAACCATTTTGGCCAAAAATTCGTCGTCACTGACGCAAAATTGATACCTCAAAGACGAATTGGCTACATTGGGTACAAAAATCACGAAGATGCTGCGAAGGCTGTCAAGTACTACAATAAATCCTTTATACGGATGTCAAAAATTGGTGTAGAGTACGCACGTCCCGTAAGTCCTTTTGACACCTTTCATTCCTGTAACTAACCTCTACCAGATCTCTGATCCGGTACTACCACCATCGAGGAAAGTTCTCCGGGAGCTAGAATGGCAAGATACCAAATCACAGAAACCCAGTCAAATCTCTACTACCACGGTATCATCAGATCTTGGCACCAAAAGAAAGCGAAGTGATGTTGATGAAACCGATCCCAAGTTAAAGGAATTCTTGGAGTTAATGCAGCCACCCTCAAAGCTGAAGATAAGTGATTCAAATGCTATCCGTGATCCTCAGCAGTTACACCCACTCAAGGCTGAGGAACCCGCAACTGTTGAAATCGGCAAAATCCCCATCACTTCACAAACAAGTCCCCTCTCGACAAGCTCAGTGGCCCAAGTCAACACTCCGCCTCCTATTCTTTCAGAGAGCGAAACTAAAGTCGAGCCTTCGACCCAAGCCATCACTTCTGATGAAGATTGGCTCCGTAGCCGCAAAAGTAGACTATTGGACCTTGTTGATCCGGAGGAAGCTGCTCTCTCTGTAGCTCAGTCCCAATGTGATAGAATCGAAGACAAGAAAGAACTTGATGCTTCACATGATGATCGTGCCAAGGAAATTGACAAACCGATGTCAAATGAAGGAGAAAATCTCGTTGCAGAATCTAACACCGCCAGCTTAATTGAGTCAATCAAGTCCACTGGTAGGCTTTTTGTGCGAAACCTACCCTACACTGCTTCCGAAGATGATCTTCGTCAAATTTTCACCCCATACGGGCTAGTTGAAGAAGTAAGTTAAAATATTCCTTACGAACCCCTTATGCTTGATATGATGAACATCCAGATAGGGACAGCTTATGCGAAAGCATCTGATGATAACTGGACGAACTTTTAGTAGATGCTTCGTAGATTCTGAATAGCATAGTTCCTAATTACAGGTCTCCAAAATATTGCTCCGAGAATTTTCTGACATCTTCCACTAGGTCCACCTACCCATTGATACTGAGGGAGGAAGTAAAGGGTTTGCTCTTGTTCAGTATTCCGATTCGACTGCTGCTGCTAGAGCGTTTCATCATCTTGACGGGGAATCATTCCAAGGTAGGTTATTGCATATATTACCCGGAAGCGCAAAAAGGGAAAATAAGTTTGATGAGTTTGCAATCTCAAAACTACCTCTCGCCAAGCAGAGAAAGATAAAAATGAAATCTTGTGCTGCATCTATGTCATTTAATTGGAACTCTTTGTATATGGATCAAAATGCTGTCATTTCGGCTGTTGCAAGTCGTCTTGGAGTGTCTAAGTCTGATGTGCTAGACCCTACTTCCGCGGAATCTGGATGGAAACAAGCAGTAGCGGAAACTTCCATCATACAGGAAACAAAATCATATTTCGTGAGCCATGGAGTCGACTTAGAATCATTCAAGAAACGTGAACGAGGTGACACTGCAATTCTGGTAAAAAATTTGCCTTACGGCATGTCTGTTGAGGAACTTCGAAAAATGTTTGAAGAATATGGACAAGTTTTGCGAGTTTTGATGCCCCCAGCTGCCACAATTGCAATCGTTGAATTCTCTCAGCCCGTTCATGCTAGAGCTGCTTTCGCAAGTTTAGCGTACCGTCGCGTGAAGGACTCTGTACTCTTTCTTGAAAAAGCTCCTAAAGATTTGTTCGCTAGTGTGGGTTTGAAAACAATCGTAGCCCCTGAAATAAAAACTGGAGACGTTTCTGAACAGAAGATTTCAGTGTCTGAGTTATTAGAACCTAGCCCCTCATCTGATCTATCTCAGTTCAGCACCTTGTTCGTTCGAAATTTAAACTTCTGTACTACTACGGAGCGACTAGTAGAAACGTTCAAGCCTCTTGCTGGGTTCATGTCAGCACGTGTCAATACGAAAACAGATCCCAAAAAGCCAGGACAGGTGCTCAGCATGGGCTTTGGCTTCCTGGAATTTAAAAGCGAGAGTCAAGCCCAATCTGCATTAAAGGCTATGGACGGATTTGAACTTGATGGCCATAAGTTAGTTATCAGGGCATCTCACAGAGGAAATGATGCCGCCGAGAAACGAAGGAGAGAAGATATCAATAAAAAAATGTCTGGTAAACGAACCAAAATCATCATCAAAAACCTCCCATTCGAAGCGTCGAAGAAAGACGTCAGGAATCTTTTCGGCGCTTACGGAAAGCTCCGCTCTGTCCGTGTGCCCAAGAAGTTCGACCATACTACTCGCGGCTTCGGTTTTGCCGATTTTATTACTGCTCGAGAAGCTGAAAATGCCTTGGAGGCTCTCAAAGACACTCATTTACTGGGACGACGACTTGTTCTCGAATTTGCCACTGGCGAGCCGCTCGATGCAGAAGAAGAAATCGATAAGATGCAGAAGAAAGTGACATCTCAAATTAACAAAGTTGCCGTCCAAGAACTTACGGGGAGAAATCGAAAGAAGTTCATCGTAGGAAGTAATGAAGATGAAGAATAAAGACGCCAAATTTTACTACCCTGGTATTTCTATCTCCCTTGCTAGAGCAACAATTACTCCCTTGCTATAGAGCGGCAAGAAAACGTCTTTATTCCTAGCTTTGATTTTGCACTGGAAACGATAGCAGTGTTTTATCTTAATGGAAATAATATTTGATTCTTTATTATAGCTCCTCTACGAGAGGGATTGGCTTCGGCTAGAGTGACCAAAAGTATGGTATAATAATTGAGATCATACCAAGCACCAGCTCTAATTAAACTCCTTGCATGTCCCGAAACATAGCCAATCTAAATTTTCGATTTGCTTGTCGCCTCGGTGATTTCAGAGAACTTTTTGATAGTCACAAAGTGACCGAGTGACCTGGATATGATGTTTGAATCCTTTCCTCGGGTCCTCGGAATAAATCTAGCTATTTACCTTGATAAGGGAAAAAATATTTTACCATCCTTACAAAATCTTAAGAAATGATCTCGAATAGATCGCCTTTAACCCCATTAAATTTACCGGAATCGAAAACAATTTTTACATGCTATAGAATCATTCTTAGGGACTTCAGTAAATGGATATAGACTGTTACTATTTTGGTCCAGTGTTCTCTAAAAGTGCCTTCGAATTGAGCCAGAAACTACTTTCTCCTAATTACTGCTCAATCAAGCAGATTACAGCATCAGACGGAAATCTTATACAAGATGTCAAATCCTTTTCCGTTTCAAGGAGACACAAATTCACCTTCATACCACAAACCGCATCTGCTACAACATGCAGATTCTTTGGGTTATTCAGCTTCAGGTCGCGAGGCAGAGGAAGAATTTGATTCTATTTGCAATGAACAAACTTTTGGGGACCAAGCCAAGGGTTTCAGCTATCCTTCATTCCCTAGCCTTGATGAGCAACTCCAAAACTCCAATAAAAGCTTTCTTAATTTTTGCCATCACGGGGAGCCTGATAAAATCTGCGTGGATAACCACATCACTGCATCATCTGTTTATCAGGCCTACAGGAATCGACAAACTTATCGAAGTTCGGACGAGGAGCTCATATGGCCTCCAAATCTAGAAGCTTTCTTATTTGACGGTATGGCAACAGCAACTCGATATCTGTTCCTGTATCTAATTGAATCAAAAGCCCTAATGGATGTCCCTCACATGGGACGTCATAAATACACATTGAATGGGAAACCACACGGACGTAATGAATTGATTTCACTTTATATTCAAATTGCATATAAGAACTCGCTTCCTCCCGGTGAGGCCCCTGATCCGCGAATGAGTCGTGATCGCAAGCAGGTTTCAAGTCACATACAAGTTCTTAAAAACTTGGTGGAAAAACAAGCATACAAGCCTTGTGAGATTCTTCCCCAAAACTAGAACTCCACTGATGAAATTCAGTTCATCTGATTTTTCAGTCACCAAAATTTACCTCAGATGACAGGTCCTTCGAAAACAACCCTTGTTTAATGGCACTTTCTCGGGGTTCCTTACCAGATAAAGCTTATAGAGATGAGGTCAGGCGAAAATATCTTCGTCGAATTGAAGATGCAGACATGATGTCCAGTATCCAGACTGGAAGACCAACAACATATCCTAAAATAAGACCTGAAAATTTCTGGTCTTTTACTATGCCAATCCCAGAAAACCAGCCGAGCTCTCACTCAGAGCGGAGTGCTTATGAAGAAAACATGATAGAAAAGAGTCGAGCGGCTGACTTACAGACTGAGATAGGCCCTGGTCCACCTGGTTCGATATCGGGGGGTATTTTTGTAGAAAGCCCATCTATGAATTATGAGCTACATTGCTTAATCATTCATCTTCACGTGTTACTAAATCTTTGTCAAAAAAATCCAGAGGAAGATTTGAAATTTCTTGGAAATATAGTACTCTCGTTATCCGACACACAGCCAGATGTCTCACATTGGAAAATATTCACAAGCTTTGTGCCACCCATGGAGTCTTACAGCTCCCACCAGATCGGGAAACCTTTGAAAGTCGAGGTATTTTCTGGGGAAGTTCTGTATAAATCTTCTCTAGAAACGCGAATTTCGGTTCCGTTTCCAACTGATCGTATGTCTTTAGTACTCTCCAGCCTTTCTTCCCAGACATCATTGAGTGAAGGTAAGTTTAAGCCTCACCTTATTTTCGTAAATGTATTCACAAGCATAAACTGATGACTTATTTAGATCCGGTAGAAAAGGCAACAATGTGTCAGATGGTATACTGTTACTCAGGCTCTGATCCCCTGGGTTACAAACGAGCAGTTATTTTCTGGACGTTTGACTTTCAATCAAACATCCAAAGTAGCTACTCATACTGGAGATACTGGGCTCCCTCTTCTCTGGTATAATTTCACTAGACATATTTGGGCAGGGTATAGAGATTAATTTCCCCAGCACATTCCTTGGGGGATCAGGTCCAGCTTGAGTTAAATCTTAGCCACGGCTCCAATATAACTATCTCTACGGAAAACGAAGGGGCACTTTGAGGCTCGACAAGCTCAAGTGTGCTAGTGGAGAAAGAAACTCCATCCTAGAACTGATCAAAAATTTAGAAGCCAAAGCCTGAGATTTCTCGAATTCGCTGATGTCACTGGATTGTGTGATGAAGCAACTTGATAAAGAAAGGAGTTAGGCAAAAGTGGAATTGATATACCCTGTATTATTAGCATTTTTTATGTTTTTATTTCAATGATGCTGGACATCCAAAATACATTTATGTCGGGAAAATCAGCATGGCTCGCAACATTTAAACGCGCGGGAAAAAAAATGACAACTTGATTTTCTGGTGCGCATTTCCCGAAAATGTTGCGAGCCAAACATAGCGTAAAACTTTTCCCGACTCTAAAAGGCGAAAAATGTTCAAATGATTTCATTCCTTCAGAAAATTCACATATTTAAGCCGTCCAACAAATCAATGCATCTTGAAAATTCTCTCATTAAAATGCTATACATGTTAACATGTAATTACATTTACCTCTGAGAGCTCATTTAGAGATGGTATTAATATTTACGTATTCTGGAATATTAAATGTGTTTGTATATGTGCATGTCCAGCTAATCACACTCACTACGAATGAGTAGAAACTTTGTCTCTTCACTTTTCAATAAATAAATTGATAACTAGAAGGAAGACATATCACTTACGTTTAACTATGTAAGTGACCAATAATTGTCTGATTCGCTGTCTTCGCATCACGATTAAATCATGATCGCTAATCATTGAATGACGAGCCCCGCACATACGCTTTTTCGGGCGACTACAGCTCTCAGCATGTCTACTGGTGTCTCAATTTTGTGGGAGGCGACATTGATTCGTCTGGACTTAATCAGTCTACATACAGTCTGTATTGGACCTCTCAAGAGATACTCGTTAGCTTCCATGCCATCACCCCGCTGGGATTATGCAGCCGCGCCTAAATCCTCTATCCATCCAGCGGTCAATACAGTACACATGCGGGATGTGTACTACATTTCTCCTATCGTGACCACCAACATGTCCGTAGGCACCTTGCATGGATTCTATCATCGGAAAATTGTCAATTGCATTACGCGGATATGCTCAGGTTCTGGTGCTGACAACGATGATCCAGCCACTATACTTCAATAAGCTTACGCATATTCTCACTGAGTCTCTTATCAAATATACTGGTATACTATGGCTACTGTGTGCCCAACACAGACATGAGAAACTCTCCCGTTGAATCCAAGCGAGGATACCAAATTAGTCATTCGAGACTACATATTAACCTTCCAACGTATCTAATCAAAATTCTTTTTCAATATCGACTTAGTCTAATCAAGAGATATTCAACCCATGCTGGCGATTTTTGGTGACAGTGCTGGGGCTTGCATTGGGCTAGAGAGTCTGACGGTGAAATTGATAACTTAGATTACGTCTCCAAACAAAATATCGCGCCTAAGCGCTGATTCTCGCCGAAATCTAGCTCTGGTTGGTCAGAAGGCTTCTAAATTTCGTTGGAACTATTGAGAAATTCGAATCATCTATTTGACCTCTTCGGCAGATGGTGCCACTAGGTCAGAATCACGAAATTGAGTGACGACTTGTCATCAGGGATAACACCATACTCTATCTTTGATTAAAAAAAAATTTTCTTGTTAATTTCCAATTGATACTTCAGGCGAATTACTTTCAAGAGATCTGAAGCTTCAGCGCTCTAGCCGCTATATAAGCTTTCAGTGCATTTATGAAAGCGCACTCGACATAAATAAATCAGGTGCTGCCTTAGACGCCTATGGATAAACAGCATAGGACTTGTCAGCTTATTATAGGATGAAGCACTCGATTACCAACTATAGATAGGTGTGAATACATCTTATGAACTGACTACTGGCTTTATTTTATGCCGTACCACTGAAACTAGTACTGCTAGTAGCAGCGGCTCAGGAAGGCCCATAATTGGCCTACTTTATATGATCTGGCCCTCTTGGATAGCTAGAAATTGAGTACAATCTATATTACATGGATACTCACCCTCTTAATCCTAACAAGTGTCTAGGTATTGATCAACCTTCATTGATAGCCCATGATTATGCTAGCTATATCAGCGCGCCCATTTAAAATCCACGCAAGCAGAATATTGTGAGTAAGGATTGTATGGATAGTTATTTTTCTTGCTGATACTGTCCTTTTTTTCCGGGCTTATCATTATGTTGAACCCTAGCATTTTCTCTTATCCATCTTTGCCCTTGATGGCTTTGGCTTTATTCACCGACCATGGCCCTAGTAAATTTGACCTCAACGCTGCAGCTTGTGCGTCACGGCTTGTTGCAAATATGTTATGTCAAATTTTATTTTTATATAAAGAGAAAAATGTCAGGTATATATAGCCGAGATCAGCATAGGTTCAGCTCCTCAAGCCATTTCATCCCACTTTTTCATATTCTTTCTTCTTGAGATAACAGATTATATCTGTTACTTCTCCCTTCTGAGTTTACAACTGATTACTGAGCAGACACGAAGTCATGTTGTATAGCCTATTATATCAGAATACTTGGACTCTTTACGACCTAATTATAAGCATCAATACTATCACTTTATCCCTTATTGTTTAACACTAGATCGTCATTTTACGTTTGAACTTATTCATGCACTACCACATCTTTTTTTTTTTTTTTTTTTTTTTTAAATCATTCTTGTGTATGCAGCCTTCAGGCTATGACACGAATGACTCTGGTGCGGTACATGGAGCGATGTTTCAACATGACAGGGGGCACTCACACCGAACATCATTTGAAGACATAACTCGAAGTCAGGTGCCTTACAGCCCTTTCTACCCTCAACCGTATATGTCTGCCGCAGGAACGCATTTCAGCCACCCACGGCTGTCCTGTG
>JAKRRZ010000792.1:0-16183 GCA_022627015.2 Podosphaera aphanis | reverse complement strand
GCTGTTGTAGAATAACACGGTTGTCGATAAGACGATAGAAACGCCTGGTGGCCTTAGGCTGCGCAGGCGGGCCAAGCGCTCTCCGAAGGGCATAGAGGCCGGGCTTATCCCGTGTGCCTACTTGGCGTTAAATGTAAATCAATCAATCAATCAATCTATTATGCTTCCAATCCTATATCCCTACGGAATGGTGGCCTGGCCCACATCAGACGATAAATAATACACACATACTATGCTTCAAGCACCTCAGTCAACGAGAAAAATTTCACTTATGCCCACTACGCCTCTCAATCCACCCTGAAATCCTTGTCGCGCTTTAACTTTCTCGTTGTTCTCCATTGCCAGATTCCAAAATGCCTCCAGCGAGGAAAAATCGTCCGCCGACGTCAACTGCCCTTGCAAAGAACGGGCACATACATGTCCAAAACAGTCAGGCCTCGCGCAAAATTTAAAAGGCGTAGCTGCGTTAGAGGCCTGCCTTCAGGGTAAGTCTCCAAACCTTCCGATGCTGAGATGATTGATGCTGAACCATTTTACCCACCATAACCACTGAAAGTCATTTTGGTATCATTGGAATGCAAGTGAACGAAACTCTTTTTCTTGGGATAGAAACTTTTGTCCAGCTTGAAGATAAGAAACTGAAAGAGGCCAAATTTAAGGCCAAGAAATCAGTCGCCTTATGAAGAGCAGGCCCCTGTTGTTTAATGGCCTTATGATCTCACTCAAGGATGGGACTCTCTACATCCAACCAAACAATCAAGGCGATAAGATAAACCCTATTGACCCCAGAGATTATGCTCGTTTCACTAAATACAAGAAAATGCGAGCACTTGGAGCTTGGCTCTCTTCATCTTGTCAGCCACTCGTGGCTTTTAGACTCTCACAAGCAGCACAATACCAGGAGCCAGAAGATCATGAAATAAAAAACCTAAACATAGCTCTAAATATCCAAAAGAACAACCACAATGCTGGCCTCAAGTATGTTGATTTAAACATGGATAAAGATTTGGCCTTATATGACGGGGTTGATGGATCCCTCGCCAACAATAAGGACCTTACATCATAGATTGGCTATGTAATATCTCTTGGAAACGAAACTCGCGGATCAAATTCATTTAAATTCAGTGGCAATCTTATACATTGGAGCTCTACGAAATGCAAACGGGTCACGCGGTCAGTGCTCGCCTCTGAACCTTATGCTATGACCCAAGGAATAGATATAGCTATTCCCTTTTGCATATCTCTCAACTAAATCGTCACTCAACTTGGTCTACCCATGGTACCCCTTATTATATGCACGGATAGTTTTAGCTTGTACGAGTGTCTCGTGAAGCTTGGTACCACCAAGGAAAGGCGCCTAATGATTGACATTATGGCCATCCGTGAGTCCTATAAGCGAAGAGAATTGACCGAGATTCGCTGGATTTACGGAAAAGACAACCCCGCAGACGCTATGACAAAAGAAAAACCGACGACAGCTCTGCAACAATTTGTCGAAACTAATCAGCTAGAATGTAGGTTACAAGGATGAGTAGTAAGGAACATTTGATCTGTTAACGACAGAAGAAATTCTTTATTTTTCATTTGTTCGAGAAGAAAGGGATTTATTATGTAACATTCTCTGTCCGTAAATGTTTTGCATCTTAAAACTGTATCTGTAGCGATAGAGAACACACGGACGGAACTGCATATTACTGCATAGTATCCTAGGATAGAAGAGTAATATGAAAAATCTTCATCCATTTCATGAGACCTTTCTATTTCACAATATCATAATCTAAAAATATACATACACAATAGAAGTTCTCATTACACTCATATCTCAACCTCTCATAATTCGAAGGTAGAAGCCATGCCCTCAATAATCTCATAACCATAATAATGACGCCGAACAAATATTAATCGATTTCAAAGTTGGCATCTCCAGGGACCCAATTGGACTCTGATGATGATGAATCTTATACATCAAGAATAAGAATTGACGGAGATTACCTCGTCTAATTCCTCTCATCTTACAGACCGCATCAAGCGACAAAATGAAAAATCATGAGGAGTGCATGAGGGCAACGATAAAACATCCAGGTCACAATCCATTTTCCCTCCTACCTACTATAGGAGGCCACGACTGGTAGCTCCTGTAGAGGGAATGTGAACTTTGCGCATGAGCCAAGACGCTTTAGCTAGCACATATGTGAGGCAGCAGCTGTAACGACATGCCATTCCAAAAAATGGCAGAAAGCTCCCATAATTCTCATCTCTTAAGTCTTCACTACTTACCTGGATATAAATGGTTCGTCATACGGCATCAAATGGATTGATTAAGGCTACCAAGACTGAGTGGGAGTCACTGATGCCGGAAGATACTTTTCAGATGATTACCGGCAAAGATGCAATGAATCTGCAATATGTTCGCCAGATTAAATTTATTCCTCTCAATCAGCCTTTATTTACAAACAGGATAAAAAAAGACTCTCAAGACATCAAGCTCGAATATGGGCTGATTCAAGGAGATTCACATCAAAATACCCAATATAAATTTGCTACGACACTGGCTGTAAGCATAACTCGCGCCATGATATGATTGCTTGCTCGCCACTTTCGACATGGAATTTGTGTTTCTCGATACTACGAACATATTCCTGAACAGAAAATTAGATGCATTGTAGTCTGTAATCTGCCATCGGATGTCATGGAGCCGAGGCCCCCAGACGTCATCCAGCCGTATGCCGGGTCTGCACTCGAGTAATCTCGAGTACATGTAATCTTGCTTGCGAGGAGAAACTCGATGAAGCGTCCAGAGGACTACCAGATTTTCGACGGCCTCACGGGAGGCTGGTAGATTTTTCCAGAACATTGGGATACAGGTAAGCGGCGGGGGATAAATTGCTATACCTGTACATTGTTGTACATGTAAGGCCCATAGGAATATAGATCTTTCTAGGCAACTTACCTGTGCTCTTACGATTTAGGTGACTTTCTCACATCGAGTTATGAAATTCAAGGAAAAAGGATGTACATGCTGTTAAAATGGGCATTGTACGGTCTAGTTTTGTTGGCCTAAATGGTTAAAAGAGAACTCGAGAAACCAGGATTGGATAGGGTTCTAGGAGTCGATTGTCTCATATTTGACGACATCATGTGCCACTTCTATCTTGTCGATCACTCTATAGCCATTGGCTTGCCCCCAAGCTCGACTAAACTTCAAGGTTTTGAAGACACTCCCTTGAAGACACATCGAATCATTAAATCATCCCGAAAAGAAAGGGCTGGATCTCTCAAGACCGTCCTTGACCACAAATACCTGACTCTAAACAACGGACAAGCAGCGATTGTGGGGCCCCTCCACTCATCCACGAGTATCAATCACGAATTGGTTCAATTGGGCATTGACGTGGCCAGGCATGACTAAATCTTACTCGACGCGTGAAAATTACCTAGCAAACCTTTTCTGCATGATCTTCATCGCCAAAACTGATATATCCAGTACGTACTCCATACATGGCGATACTGTATCATGAAAGTAGAGGTTGTGCCGAGGTATTCGATAATGCAAGCGATGCTGCGCTCGCAGATGATCCCTAAACATATCAATCGTCAGAAGTCTATTATTGCCGATGCGTTGGTGCTCCAATTGTAGGGGCAGTCGAAAAACAGCAACCAGTCGCCGCCAAATAACATGGCTCAGAGGTTCTTAACCATTTATCCAAGCACACTTGCTGACTCTGGCTGCCGACAATCCCCACCTTCGTAAATCATCGGACCGAGCTCGTTATGATTTTGTGTCGTGTTATTCTCGTGTTAGACCGGTAGCAACATTTTCGTTTGAAATCCGGTCTGTGTACACAGTGAACTCAAGTTGATACCACGCCCACCGGTCAGTCCAAGTATTCCAAATCCACGACACCAGACCTACTTTGGAATCAAAATCAACAACACCATCTAGAGCGGGAAGTCATCACAACTGACGAGCAAAATTCTTCGGATCAGTGATCTTTCATCCCGAACAAGATGTGGTCCTTGACTGTGACAATACTGCTGCAATAAATATTGCTCCTGGAGAGGGAGAAAACAACTTATCTCGACTGAATGAGCATCCAAATTGGCTCGACATCCGATCCATCACAACAACTGAGTAACAGGCGGACGGCCCAAACCAAAGCTCAGCCATCCAAAAGCATCTCATCAGTCTCCGATAAATCCATCAGGAAGACGCTCGAAACGAAGAAAAAAAATCGTCGGGTATCCGGACAGACACCCGCTCCATGATGACTACGCGTACAGGGCCGGCCTCCCGCAACCAAGAGTCCATGTCGGAACGATGATGTCCACCTGCGACGCCGCGCACGCATGTCCATGCAATGTACATCCACAGCACACATGCGCTGCCGTGCACCACGCTCCCTGATCCATGACGCAGCACACATCGCCGCAACGTCCGCATGCTGGATCCCCAGAGCACACCCCCGCGAATAGAGGACATCTCGCTACTGCCGTGACATTTCTGGTCGGTGTTGTAGTACGTCTCATTTATTCTCGATGATCTAAGCCGTCACGCCTACATGTCCTCAGCCTCAGCATGTAGACATGCAAGTGTCCGCATAACCTATCGTACATTTTGACGCTGCCGTAGTGCAGCGAGTATCACGTTTCTCGCCGGGGTCATGACGATATTGAAGGGGTAAGCAACGCTATTCATCACTTCGGGCATGATATATTCTTAGGCTGGCATGTAGAGAGAAATTAAGGGAATTTTACAGGAATCAAAGTTTTTTTCCCTTGAGCAACTACATGTAGATGTAGGAAATAAAAGGAGGGAAGCTGGCGGGGTATCAATGACTAGAGGTGTCAAAGATCATAATTACTTGACAAACTTCTAGATACTCCTTGGGGCGCCTCACATACTTGGACACCACTAGCTTTTATTTTTTTCGGGTTGATTAAAAATTCATTTTACTTTAGTCCTAATGATTTGTTATTCCATACCAATAAAACTGACTGTGACGAGTAGCGATCCTAGCTATCTCCCTCGTTTTTTCTTCGTTATCATCTAGCATTATACTTCTGGTTAAACTCTTCAACAGCAAATCCAATCTTTGCGTACAGAAAATTTCTGCTGCTCTCTTCAGCAACCGGTATAAATGGTCCATTCGTACCTCCCCTCAAACTTAAACTTAGCCCAGTACGTTCTTTGGTAATTGTCTGGATATCTTTGAGAGGCACATCCCACTCACTGGTGAGTTTTTTACTTTTAATAAGCATGATACGACTATATGTCAACATGACAACGACATTTTCACGCGGTAACTCCAGATGTGCGATATACTGTTCATTAAAGTACTTGCCGTTATCTAGCTGTTTGAGCCAGAATTGGCCAAGTGCTTCACGCTGAGAATAAGGCCGTACAACGCCATCAGCGGCAATAAAGCGGGTGAGTCGAACTCGGTCCAGGCCATCAGCATCAAAGACAGTCGTAGTGTTGCGAATACCTTCAGTGACGTTCGAGGCGAGATCGAAAACACCAATTGCAGGTTTAGTGACAAGTCCCAGCGCACCTTTACCGACACCTTTGAAGAAGCCTGCGAGTCCCTCTTCTTCGGCACCTTCTAAAGGCTTACGTGCAAGACCACCTACACCACTTGCAAGACTACTCACGAAAGAATTTGCTCCTGCAGTCACACCATATAGCGCATGCTTCGGACGATTACGAGATCGAATTATTCGACGACGATCTTGAAATTGCCTATCCATCGTGGCTTCTGCCAAACCTTTTGCAATGCTTCCTGTAAATTTTGACAAACTATCTGACACACCGAATACTGATTTCTTGACAAAACTTGTGGCACCCTTGGCAATACCTATTCCGAGATCTTCAGGCTTATCTGCCATAATGAAGCCTTGATAGGGCTCATAAAAAATGTCCAATACGCCCGAGCTTAAATTATTGAAAAGGCCAACAGGATTTCCGAGAAAATCTGCTGAGCCAAGAACCTTGTGAACTTGATAGAGCGCCTCTTGAGAATAGTGGCTTGACATTCTTTGTATTAAGATGCCCGCTGATACCCGAGCATTTTCAATCATAAGTGCATTGAGTCTAACAGGAGCATCATTGATATTTCCGATAGCCATAGTTAACACATTTAAAAAGAACATGAGCGGATTTCTTGACGAAGTCTTATCTTCAACGTTGACACGATCAGTTCGCACAAATGATAAATCAAGCTGCATAGGTTGAATATTTAGGAGCTCAAAGTATATATCCTGGCCAAATTGATCCTGCTTTGGCTCAGGGATATCCAAGTTATCATCGCACAGTACACCTTCATGTGTTTCGGACCAGCTAGCGCCCGGTACTTTTGAAAATTCAAGGAGCGCAAAGACAAAATCTTCATCAATTTCTAGCGTCATTTGCTGGAAAAGAATTGTGGCATACTTGATATAAATAACACCATAAGAATCATCTTTGACTCGTGTTACCATCGCATGTACTGAGGGATGTGTCTCTATTTCTTTGGAAGTTTTAGGAACTACGCTTGGATAAAATATCATTGGGAATATTCCTCCATAGAGCTGATTATCAACCTGTATCCATTTAATAGAGCCTATAACAGTTTGATAAAGCGATGACTCTGAGTAATTCAGTGAAATGTCTCGCAGTGTGATATAAGCCAGTTCTTTCAGGTTAGCATTAATCAAAGAGATTCCGAACCCTGCTAATTTAAGTTGAGCACGAGTTTTAACAATAGTGTCTTGATCTTTAACTTCAAAGCCACCAGCTGGACTGGCTGTCGATTCAGCACGCTTTTTCTGCTTGTATAAACTTTTATGCGCTTTGTAGTTCGAAAGAATCAAAGTTTGTGTTGGCCCATCAGCTACAACATTTAGATCAATGATCTTTTGCTCTTTACTACCCAGTGTATCGGGAGAAGCAGGTATCTTCATAGGAACAAGATTACCAATTTCTGCAAGTTTAATATGTCGCTCTTTTCGATTAGCAATGATAATAAGCTCTTTGTATTTCGCGGCTGGATAATCCCAGGCATAAGGCATAATACTGAGTGGTGGTAACCGGTAATGAATTGGACGCCATCCAGATCGATCCTCTATATCTTCGTCATTGAGGTTTGGATTAGCTTGGAGGAACATAAACTCAGTGTCACTTTCATTTCGAATAGAAAAAGGCCAATGATTCGTTTCCAATGAAAGGTGTAAAAATATTGTCGCACCCTCCATCAACACTTCAATTCTTATAAGATTCTGTCTTACACCTGCCTTGGCAATTTTGAGATGTGTGGTTCCTAAATTAGATATATTGAATGGTGAAGACCACTGACTGTTAAGTCCCGGGAAGCATAATGAAAGTTGCTTAGTAGTGCTTTTCTGTAAAAAGTGTAAAGGTTGTAAAGCCTGGGGCATTAGCACCATAATCTTAGACGATCCAGGCTCTCGAGCATTAATTTCTTCGGTCATTTTATTCTTTAGAACAAAACGAGGAGCCAATGTTACTACTTTGGTTAATTTATACTTACCCTCTCCGGTTTCAACAGTGATCCCGACGTGGATTTCAGTGTTTTCCGTTGTCGATGGAAGGACGATATCAGCGGTACTTCCAATAGCATCAAAAGACTGGGCCCTACTCCAACTTGACTCACCAACCTTAAGGATTGCACGATTTCGCTGGTCATCACCAGAGAACGCAAACATATATGGAAGAGCCTTGCGTTGTTTTGCGTCACCAGAATTTGTCTGAAACTCTTGACCTGCTGCTGTTTTTGCTTGCGAAAGAAGCGATTTAGCCTTGATTTGGATGCCTAGGCCAGTTTTGTTCAGGATGACGTAAGGGCTGTAGATAGTTACTCTAAAAGCACCACCACTCTCTGGGATGCTAAAGTAATGCAGACGAAGGTTCAAAGATAGTCCGTCATTATCTTTGCAAACAATTTTTGATTCTCTGCGGAAGTCTTCTTGATTATAAGTGTTAATAATTGAAAATTCACTCGCTTTGAATGGAGTGTCTTGCATATCTATACTCATCAATAGGAGATGAGAAAGTTCAACGACATGCACTGGACTAATACCACCTTTCCTTAAAAAGTTTATCCAATCTTTTCCCGTATTCTTGTCATAAATGCGATATTTAAAGTCATATGGAAGGTGGTTCTCTATCTCGACGGGCGCAGAGAGCCTGATTCTCATATAGGGGTAGATGCTAAATAATTAGTCACTTTAGACCTCCGTAAACTTATTGATATAAATTACCTGGTGAGTGGGTTACTCTTGTCAATAGTTGCATGCATTTGAAAATGAAAAGATGGCATATTTTCGTCCTGCTCACTTTTACAAACAATTGTCGCTGTAGGCCGTGTTATCAGATCTTTCCATCGTAGAGGTTTGGTCGACCATGTGTAATTAAAGCCTTGGTCAGGCCTGATCAGTAAGTATTTTGTGAACGCAGCGCCAATAGGAGCTGGTCGACTTTCGCTTGGTGGAATTTTCTCGATCTTTAAAAGATGACCGTGTTGTACGTCAAAAATTCCGATTTCAACAGGAATACGAGTTTTATTTTCAACCAATAGAGGTGAGCGAAATGTAATACACTTAACGTTGTCGTCACCCATGGTGATTTCCACCAACAGTCGATGAAGGATCTCATCTCTCCGTGGTCGTAGACTATACAGATACTCTCCTTCTCGATTCACAGGAATTTTGTTGATACTATCAAATCCACTACCTTCAAGTTTAACTCCGACCATCCCATGATTAGCTTCGGACGAGAGATTTTCGCGCATCTTATCCCAGTCTTTGAATCGCCATGGGCCTTCTTCACCATCTCGAAGCTTGGTTGTTATCTGATTATCTCTCTTATTTTCAGATAAATCTGCCGAGATAGTGATATCGAAGCCTGTGTAGTTTCGAACCCTATATGGTGCATCAATCCCTCGCGCTTTAGACAAAACATCATCTCTTCGAGACAAAAATTGAGCTGACTTTGAAGCAAGGGCAATAGATGCCGAAGTGACAGTAAGCTCAAGAGTTTTTGAGGATTTTAGATCGACAAACATATATTCTGGGTTAGTTTCTTTCGATATATTAAATTCTAGTTGCCAAGGCTCTATTAATGGCTCCCATGCTGACTTTGAAAAGTTATAAATATTAATAAACATGTCAATAGTGGCACCCGCATGTAGAGAGGTTGTCCAGTTGTTTGCAACTGTGGTAAATTCTTTAACACTGAGGTCCAAAATTGGCAGTTCATGAAGATCACCAATAAGGATAAGCCTCATACCTTCTAATGTGACGCTAAGTAACTCATGCTTAGCTAATTTTGTATTGGATTCAAAATCCCTAGAAGTAGAGGGTATTGGTTTTTCCACCTTGTGTTTCGATTTCTTTGAGTTCGTGACTGTGGTAGAGGGTTTATTACTCTTTACATTTTGTCCTACATCCGATAACTCAGATGCCTTACTGAATATTTCAAGCGCTAAAAGAATATCCCTTAGAGATAAGCGCAAGATTAATGGTTCAACCTCGATATTAATATCCGTTGAGTTTTCCTTGGAGCTATCCAAAGACATCGTTAAGGAGAAATCGTCGAGAATCCGTAATTTAATATCTTCGGAGCGGTCCATCCGACATAAAAACATTCCCATTTCAGAGATTTGCAATGTTAAAGCATGTTGTTGAGACATAAGAATCTGTTTTGTTCCTAGAACAATTGCCTCGGAACTAGAGCTTGAGGGATTCGCAATTAAAATTATTTGTGCATCGACGATGTTTAGTGTGCAAGCAATACTCATCGTTGACCCGGTTTCGCTAGCTTTTGAATCTTTCGCTGGATTTAAGTTTGGTACAGACTCTGATCCTTTGACCTCTGTGAGCTGCATAGACTCATTTTCAGAAATCTCTGTCGATGAAAGCGTACTCTCATCAAGTTCGGATGGTAAGTTGTAAACACCAGCTAAGGCTTCGTTAATATATGCTTGGACTGCGAATATATAATCTAACGCAAATATTACCCGAGGGCTATCAATGGCTATGAGCGCGATAAGATTTCTCACATCTCCACTGGAAATGGTTATACTTGCCATGAACTGCTCAGCGTCTTTGTTGGACGAGGTCATGATATTTTTGAATTTATTCGTAATCCTGGCCCTACTATCTTGAATTGTAAAAGATTGTATCAAAAGCTCCAATTCAAGTGAACCATCTCTTCTCATTCGCGTTTTTACTCGCGTATCATCTAGAGAAAATTTGGAAAGACTTGCAGCTTCAAGGTCATTAACAGGCTGGTCTTCGTCGGCCAAGATTAATTCTAGACCGATAGTGTGAACAGAAAATGAGAGATGTAGCTTAGTCCAGTTCTGAGAGTTATGTCCAAGCTCTGGCCCTAGGTTTACCTGCGTACTATCTTCACCTTTTAACATTTTTGGAGCGACATCTTCTTCAATATCTTGTAAATTTACTTCATTTTCGACAACAAGTGCGGCGGGAACAGCTTTTACTAGTTCCAATAGAAATTTCAGTTGACTCTGTGTAATGCGAAGTTTAACATCTGTCATACTACCCTCTATTTCCAATTCAGGTCTTTTTTCATAGTTCGTATGTTCTAAATATATTATTTTGAAGTCTAAATCGACTTTATCAATCAGTTCTAGTTCTTCAGACCTATCTCCCGAGAAATAGAAAATCGAGGTGACTCTTATATTTCTTATCCCGGTAAATATCTCCATATCGATAGACGACTGTTCAGAATCACGAGATGAGACAAAGGTATTTCTGGCATATATTTCTCCCAAATTAGCAGTTATCAGGTCTACCCTTGGATGTCCAGAAATTAAAGATCGAGGGAACACAACAATTGGCGTTTTAATGTTGATATCAAATTTCATTCGACCTGCATTTTGTTGCATCTGAGAAGCTTGGTTTGCAGCAGCTTGTCGAGCAGCATTGAAGATTGCTTGCATCTGCCCAAATTTTACCAGGAAGTTTATGATCTTACGGAACGGTTCTTCAAAGAAATTCAGCTTGATAGAACCAGCACGCAAGTAAATCAAAGAGTCGTGACCTGGGTAATTACTACTCATTTCATCGAAAGTCTCGTATCTAAAGTCGGCCAGATCATCTCCTTGAATTGTTATTAACTTTCTTAGACCAGTGTTGTCATACATATCATAGTTAATATCATCCAACAAAGTCAAATCGGCAAGTTTAGCTTCTATCCGAAGAGTACTGCCAAAAATAAAGATTCCTACATCAGCAGTATTGAGGGAAAGTGTTGCGAGACGAATACCATCGTTATTCAATATCAACCGAATGCTCTTCAAATCTACTTTTATCTGCACAGATGCGGAATCTGAATTCAATTTAGGGACAGCTTCTATGATAGTTTCGTCGTTTCCAATTTCCCTATTGTGCTGCATAGAGTCCGGGCGTGGAGAAGTATTATCAGCAAAGGTCACTAGAATAAAGTCTAGAAGAGTTAAAAGAGTTTTCCTCGTAACGATCAGGTTAATTGTTGATATAGAAACTTGAATATTGACATTCACACTGTTCCATTTTTGAATAAACTCCGGTGATTCTTTTTTGACAATGACGATATTCATGCTCACAAGGTCTTTGTCATCATCAGACTCTGTATCTCCAGATGATATAATAGATTTAAATTCTGCAGGGGGGTTTTCAACGTAATCATCTATCGTTAAAGACTTGAGAGAGGTTTTAATCCTCGTATCATAAGAGCGAACAACTAGATTCAGAGCAAAACTATCGGCCAATAACTCAACGAGAAGCTGATCAGGATCTTGTCCTTCAGGGTCACTCTTAAATAGTGAGCCTTGGAGCCTATCAACTTCAAATTTAAGCTCAAAGTTACGCTGTTGAAGCTTAAGATCCTCATCTTTTTTCTCGTTCTTATTATCTTGAGACTTTGAAATATTACTATCATTTTCATCAAGCTCATCTTCAATAATGAAAGATTGCTGGCGAGGTAAAGCGAAGGTAGGATATTGTAATTTTTCCTGAGACTTATTGATTTTAGATGTTCTACTTTGATTTCGTGGTCTTTGTATTTTTTTGGTTTTCTTGGTTACAATCTCAGAGTCATTGGTTTCGCCAAATTCAGGTATGGCAACATCAATGATGCGCATTAAGCTTTTGTATCTTTCATCCGATGCCGAGATGTGTAATAGAGGAAGATGACCTGAAATTCGAAACTTAGTCAGATTAGGAGCCTTCGGAATGATTGACGTTTCGACCATAAATTTAATATTAATTTTTTCAACTATGTGCATGGATTTAGAATTATCTCTCTTATCGAGCTGAGATTTTGTCTCCTTAATCGATGGACCAATCAATAGCTGGGTAGATGAAAGCTCAACCAAAAATTTATCATACATCAGAGATTCAAGTTGTCGATAATCTTCATCCGTATATGAATGTTGTTGCTTTTCTTGGACTTGTTTTAGAGTTTGTTTGTCCACGAGTTGACTATTGACTCTAATATGGCCAGCATCTAATATTAAACATGTAGACTGATCTTGTTTCATGCTTTCGGGAATAATTATAAGAGGCGCTTGAAGATCTAACATAGCATTCAGAGTCTTATGTTCTTCGAGTGCGAATTCCAAGCCAGCCCTGGTTTGCTGTCTCAAACTTTCTACAGTTACGCTGGCAGTTTCCATCAGAGCACCGATAGATTCCATATGTCTTTCAGGAGGTTTGAAGAATTTAGTAATCCCAACAAAAAATTGTGGATTCCAAATAATTTCAAGAGGCTTCAATTTTCCAGTAAGAGCCAAGTCACTAGCTCCATCCAAGGGATTTTTCTCAAATTTTACTTGGAAAAAAGGGTCGATTACATCTCCTGCATCTTTAATATCATTAGTGTACTTCTTTTGGGCGGGATGACTCGGCGCATCTTTCACTCGAACGACTTGTGTAAATAAGCTGTTAGGAGTTGTTCCATCGTTAATCCTTAACCCTTCTAGACGTATGTCTACTAGAAATGAATCGGGCCTTTGTAAAAAATTAGCGCGAAAGCCGTCAAAAAATAGACTGAGTACTTCGACTGTGCTAGCATGTGGATTTTGTTTTAGGGTGAAGCTACCAGTATTGAGCGAGGCACTGATGAGCGTTTTTACGGTTTGCTTTGGAAGTTCGACACTCTCAGCAATGGCAGTTTTCTCATTCCATTCGATAGCCTCATAGAGCTCCTTCTTCTGCTCTTCAGTAATAGTGGTTTCTGAACTTTCTTCTTCTTCTTTAGAGCCCCACGCCCACGAAACCCAACCTTTATTTTTCTTGGGTAAGCTTATCTTTTTGATGTTTGCATTTTCTTTTTTAAGTTGACTTCGAGCCAGAGATCTCCAAAATCGAAGGTCCTCGTACCCAAGCTTCCATTCTAGATTTTCGAATTCTATAGACTCGTCAGCTGTAAAAGGGACTTCTTGCTTTTTTTTCTTTTTAAAAAGCTCGATATAACGAACTCGGTCGTCACGCCGCTCTTTAAAAAATTTCCAGGACCAACGCCGATTGCGGTCATGAATTTTCCCCAGTACTGCATTAACAGCAAAGTTGAGCCACGCTCGTGGATCTTCTTTTGGTGTGACGTGTCTAGGTTTTAGTTTCTTGTACTCTTGATGCTGTATGAAGTAGTGAAACAGGTCTACCATCATGAGCGCATCACGATATTGATCGTCATCCAACGCAATTCCAATCTCATCAAAGTTAAGTCCAGCCTTAATATGAGGCCTTTCAATGTTTCCATTATTTCTTAGCTCAAATTTTGCCTGTCCATTAACGGGCTTCAGGACAAATTGGTGATTAGCTAAGTATGAATCATCTTGCTCAACTATCATTCTCTTAAAATTTTCTAGTATTTCGTCGTGAGGTGTAGCGGCGACATCGGTTACTTTAGCATCTCTGCCGCTTCCCATAAGCTTAGTATCAGTATTCCAGTAAATTGCTAATGCACCTAAGGTAGCAAGCTTGTGGGTAGATCCAGCTGAATTTTGTATATAAGTTGGTTTCCATTCTTCATCAGTACTAATAGCACTAAACTCTCGAAGCGTGATACCTATCGCAAAGGGATGACCTGGGGCAGATATAGAGTCTTCATATCTTATATGAATCTTTTTTACTGTGATTTGTAAGTTGTCTACAATTTTTGTGACTAAACTGTCGGTAAAGCTTTGGCTTTTTTGTTGCTCCTCTTGACTCAAACTTTCTTGACTGCGTACAACCAGCAATTCAGCATTTTCAAGCTTCTCCATCTTCAGGGCCTGCCTCCTCCTTTCCTCTTCTTCTTCGTCCCATTCTGCGTCCTCCTTGGGTGAAGCTAGAAGGAATACGTCCTCAATGTACACTTGAACTGGCTGTCCTCGCAGGTTTGACCAGGGTATTCGTAAGGTTAGTTGACCAAGGTGGCCTTCCATGACATTAATAGGCAATTTAAGTTGGTCTAAGGCCTCTCGACGCAACTCTAAATTTCGTAGTTTGACATCTCCCGACCATATTCCAACGTTAAGCTGCTTGGGATCGAAATTTCGTATGTACATGCCAAGGAAACGATTTAGTAACGAGGCAACAAGCCCTTCCAGCATCTTGGGCGAAAGACACAGTAACGAAGGAAGAGTAGAAAGGTTTATTAAATTGAAAGCTCGGAGTTTCGTTGCGATTAATAAAGTTTGTCAGTAGTACTAGTTTTCTTAGAACACGTCATTACAGTGAAGGATCGTTTTGCGGACAAGAGTAATATCACAGCTGGCAGAACTCATCAAATTTTCGTGTGCAATCAAAGGTAAGATGCATGAATTAATCTTCTTTGAACGACGGCAGCAGGCAGCTTGATCTAAGATGTTATAACACTGAAGTGTGCGAGCTGCATATTTATTAACTATATTTTTCTCTACCCGAGGCAGCTACGACTTGGTCAGATGAAGACAAGTCAGGCGCTAGTTAGGCACGCTTATCTCATAGTAAGTTCTGTACATCTACTGTCCTACAGGCCTAAAGATTGTTAAGCCGCATTAGCGTCATGGCTTACAGGGGGTTTTGTCGAAACTCCCTACCTGATCTGTGCATGATTCACTGTGACTACTACACCACCCGTCCCACGCTTTACCTAATTTGGGTATTCTCGACGGCGCCACAGGGTGGTTTTCTTTAGGCTAGAAAATTATTTTAAACCTTAATGGACTGACATTTTCGTGTCTATTGTGCAACTAATCTAAACTAAACTGATAACCGACAGAAATCTCAACAGATATGAATAGTCCTTGTATGGACCAGAGTAATAGTATCTCAGTAGGTCCCCCATTCATATCAAGCTTAGCCCGCCTGTCACTTTTCAGGCACGCTAGCAAGGACCCGATTGAGTATATGTGCGGAGGATGGTGGTTGCTTCACCAAAACTACCTCTGAGTTATGAGGGTTGCGACTAGTCTGTCTTGATGTGTGTTGATTCAAGAGAGGTGGAATAAACGATGAGCTCTATCACTGCTGTGTGAAGAGCTCCCATCGTGTCTTGAGGGACGAGGCAATGAGCGCCGTGAAACATCATCAGAAGGGCAGGATTGACCGCCTTCTTTGATTGAATGATGGATTATTGGCCCAGCTCTTCTTCCAAACTTAAGTGGGACTTTTTTGACCTCAAGAATGATCCCTGGAATATCCATTCACTTGGCTAAAATTCTTCATCAGAGATGGCGTATCTTAGATAAAATTTAGCTTACCTTTCCCCTTTTCAATATGCGTGCATAATGTCTAACAATTATCCATAATTCATCAGACGTGACTCGAGCTCTGCAGCTAGAACGTCTGCCTGGCATGAAAAACAGTAAAATATCCTTCTTTAATAGGGCACCACAACCACGAATTCTTATGCTGCAGCTCTAGATTGAGTTGGTTGGTTGGTTGAAGAGGGTAAAATTCTAGTGACGATTGTGTGCGTGATGTTGTCCATGTGGCCTCATAGCGGGAATTGGAATAAATTATCTAGCCTTCTTGGTGGTATTAAGCGAAAAAATACTAGGAAGACGCCTGTAATTTCGAAATTTAAGTTTATACAGGGCTACAGGGGTAAATTTTCCTCCCATGAGGTTTCTCTGGTCAATCTTCATATGAATATGGAAAGTATCTGCACGATCATTAACGAATTGGGCTGAGGCTCTCCACAAAAGTGTCAGGG
>JAKRRZ010000791.1:0-16186 GCA_022627015.2 Podosphaera aphanis | reverse complement strand
TAATCAATTTTTTCATCTTCATACATAATAGAATTTATTCTTTTCCAGGAAGCTCCAGCGCCACGTTATTATTATCGATACTTTTGGTAGTATTC
Organism: Podosphaera aphanis; assembly: GCA_022627015.2. Lineage (NCBI taxonomy): Eukaryota > Fungi > Ascomycota > Leotiomycetes > Helotiales > Erysiphaceae > Podosphaera > Podosphaera aphanis. The sequence goes on along the minus strand of JAKRRZ010000791.1, from coordinate 16,091 downwards.
TTTCATCTTTCAAACGCATTCATCACGAACTTCATCGTGACTTCATTTACTCAATCATATAAGACCATCCAACTCGAAGAGGCCGCTTTTACCAATCCGCCGCTTTCTTTCCCCCGAAGTATCTAACTACGAATCCTACCGATATCTTCGCTTGCCGGACCTTCACGATCTTTTGCCTTGCTTTGGCGGGCCTCTAACTGCAGTCCCACGATGATACAAATACCCGATGGAGGAAGAAAGTCGGAGGGCACAAAGTTGGAGAGGTTGTAATGGCTTTACAAGGCCAGGTTTATCAGTGGATACGGGCGAGAAAAGGGAGGATAAGAACTTTGGCAAGAGAAAGGGACGTGGGGGATCTAAGGGGGGATTTTTGAACTTTGGGAGTGATGTGGGCGCCAAGGTTTTTTCGGTTCGGTTAAGTGCTGCCACCACTTTCAAAACTGGCTACGCTTTCTTTTGGAGGCGAGGAATACGGCTTCGTCCGTGACGATGGTTTTCGGCGCAAGTCAAGGTACCGTCATGGAAAATCTCTGTTGCGTGGACGTTCGCGGCAGAGAAGAAAGGGAAGGCGCAGGGCGTCGAACCTTTGGCACAGTTGTGTCCTTTTGTTTTTTTTTTAGCAAACACTGGCTAGCAATAGTCAGAGAATGTATGTAGTGTTGAGTCTTCAGGGATCAGCTACACGTATCACACCTTCTGGGTGCAGGGCTTGTGTCTGTTACGATTCAATTCAATCAATCAATCAACAGCAACTCCACCAACAACAACTTGAACAACAACAACAGGTTATTCAGTTACTACAACAACAACATCCACCACCATCTTTCATGTCACCGATATCGATCGATAAATTGCATGCCCACACATTTTCAAATCAACCTTCGTTTCAACAACAACCTTTTGCACAACCTTTTCCGTTCATACAGTCTAACCCAAACATTCAACATACGACAACGTGGCCGACAAACCTGTAACTATACTACGAGCTACGCCCACTACTCTCCAAACCCCGGTCCCAGCCATCACAAAGTTCACAGGGCTGACTAACATCAATCAGTTCATAGAGGATCTCGAAGCAAGGTTCATCCTCCAGCCGCTGCATCAATCAACAGATCGGCAAACAGTTATGGTCGCAGTGGAATGTTTAGAAGGCGCACCTGCAGATGGAAGCAGTGAAGCTCCTAAAGAATGGACCAGACTAGAGCTGCAACTGTCTCCGGCGCTAAAAAACAATTGGCCCGCCTTTGCGCAAAGACTTCGTGACAGGTACTTGAGTCCCTCAGTTATACACATGCGAATTCAACTGCGCCAAACATTAAAACAAGATGCCAAAACTGTACAACTGTACAAACAATGATTTAAACTCCTATGCAAGGAAACTTCTTCTCCGCGCCAAGTCTGGGGTGAAGATTTTTTCAAGGGACTCATCGATCCACTTCAAGGCAAACTCCTCGGTACGCCCTACATCGACATCACTAACTATGATGTTGTCACTCAACTTGCACTGCAGTTCGAGAGCGGTTACCGAATGCAAAAAGAATTGAAATCGTTCGGCACGCAGGTTGGCAACAAATCAAAAGTCTTCTCAATAGCCACAACTGAGCCAAAAAAATCTTTCCCACTTCCTTAGGTCAGCCAACGCATCTTACACCAGATGGGAAACTTTCGCAAGAGGTAAAATATTACCGCAAGAAACACAATCTTTACTTATTCGACGGTGGTAATCGCCAAATCCATCAGTGCCAACGACTGATAGAAAAGTTAGCTAAAGAGGGGAAATCACCCCCCAACCACCTATAATGCCCCCACCCAAGGTACGCCGCCCCAATCCCTCGCCAATTACTCCACTCACCATCGCTAGTCTCAATAATGGTAATTCAATTGAGTTAGTGGGTTTAATTGGCAATACGAAGGCAAGGGTATTGGTGGACGGAGCGGCTCAAGTTAATGCATATACCAATAGGATAATGAAAGCAAACCCAAATAGACATATAGAACGCATTAATAAACAAATTTGTCCATTCGATGGTCACGTCGCTGTACCCTCCGAGCTAGCATATTAATCGGCACTAATTACAAAAATACCAGATCTATTTGAAGGAGATGTATCCTTCGTCGAAGTGCCTACTCAGTCACACGATGCGATACTTGGAATACCGTGGCTAGAATCTATCAACCCTGACATTAACTGGACCACAAAAACATTGAAACAAAGACAACCAGCCTCTAAACCACCGATCATTCTTACAAAACACACAAATCCGAAAAACAATTCATTTGTTACAGCAAAAAAAAACATATCCTCCTCCCACCGACCCTCCCGCAAACTTTACTACTAACGATTCGTTAGAAATAACAACCACTGAAAACGATCTCACTATTGAAATATTTATAAATTCACTTGTACAAAACGACGCGCAGCAAGAGGATTAAAATGTGGCAATTCCTGACAACTTAATTTTCTTAAATGAAGCATTTTCCAAATCCAGTGCAACTAGACTCCCTCCTCACCGCAATGGTGTCGATATGACTATCGACATCCTGAACGGCAAACTCCCTCGCGTCATCCCGATGTCAAGGCTATCCGAAAGAGAAAAGGAGGAAGCAAAAAAGCAAACCAACGAACTAATTGGTAAAGGCTGGATCCGCAGATGCAAAGCTCAGGCCCCGGCTAACGTTATTTTTGTAAAGAAGCCACATTCACAGGAATTGAGAATGTGTACGGACTACCGCCGACTTAACGCTATTACCACAAAAGAAAAATATCTAGTGCCAATGATCAACGATCTCTTCGATAAACTTCGCGGTACCAAGTACTTCACAAGACTTGACATCATATCCGCTTATAATATGATCCGCAAAGCTCCAGGCCACGAATGGAAAACGGCATTCCGAACGCCAGACGGCTGTTTTGAATGGCTACTCATGCCTTTCGGTCTCGTAAATTCACCGCCTACCTGGCAATCTTTCATTGACCAAATATTTCGTGATGTAAGTCAAGGGATTGTGTCCTATGCAGACGATTTTTTGATATTCGCAAAATCAAAACAGGAACTCCATCATCGCACTGTTGACGTGCTCAAAAGATTGATTCAAAACAACTAATATTGGAAACTCTTAAAATGCGCATTTGAGCCAGAAGAAGTTAACTTTTTAGGTTTTATGATAATTGAAGGTGGCCTCAAAATCAATCCAAAAAGAGTCGCAACCATAGATGATTGGCCAATACCTCAAAATCTTCAACAAGTACAACAATTTTTAGGATGCACCAATTTCTACAGAAGATTCATCTCCCAATATTCGAAAATAAGTGCCGGTATGTCAAATTTACTGGGAAAGGAAGCCTCACAAAAACAATTCAATTTTGACGACAAAGCGTTGCAAGCATTTAACGACATCAAAAACAGCTTCGCAAACTCTCCTACGCTTCAGCAGTGGGACCCTAACTTACCAGGAATACTTGAAACAGACGCCTCTGGGGATGGTATTTCGGGCATAATATCACAAAGACATAACGGAGTGAAAAAACCAGTGGCTTCCTGGAGTCGAAAGCTACAACCCGAAGAGACTCGCTACGGGACCCCTGATCAAGAACTTTTAGCGGTAGTCGATGCGTTAATATATTTTCGAGTCTACCTTGAAGGAGCATAACACAAGATACAAATTTTCAGCGATCACGCTAACCAACAATACGTCAAGTCAACCATCAGACCAAACCGTCGACAATCTGTTTATTTAGAAAAGCTAGCAGCCTATGAATTTGAAATTTACCATTGTGAAGGGAAAAAAAAATCCGGCCGACGCACCATCCAGGCGCCCAGACTACATGAAAAGACCTGAAGAAAGCCCAACTGACTGGTAACTCAACCTCGTTACTAATAATCAGGACAACGTATTCATCAATGCCATAATGCCATCTGAGTTCAAAAATGACATGGCTGAGGCACTAACTCTAGACAAATATGCATCTCATCTCCTAGAACACCGTTTACCTGACAATTGGCACGTAGAAGACGGAGCCCTTTGGTACAATCTCAACCGTCTTTATATCCCAGAAACCCTTCGAATAAAAGCCAAGGAACTTAGTCACGATAGCCCTCTAGCTGGTCATTGGGGAATAGCTAGAACTACAGACCTGGCTTGGCGCAACTACTATTGGCCTGGCATGACACAAGACATCCATGACTATATAGCTGGATGTCAGTTATGCGCACGAAACAAACCAAAATCTCATAAAAAATACGGAGAACCTAGCCCGCTACCCATACCCAAAGGACGATGGTCCCGAGTCGCCATGGATTTCATCACAGATTTACCCAAAATCAAAAATGGTAAAACAGCAATACTCACATGCATTGACGCAGCAACTAAACGTGGGCGATTTATACCACGCAAACTTGCTGGTCTCACCGCCGAAAAAAACAGCCACACTAATTCGAAAAAACTTATTCAGGCAGCATGGCATTCCAAAGTTGTTCATTACAGATCGGGAACAACAATTCATTGATAAATCTTGAAAAAAACTCGGCTAAATGATGGGCTTTCAAACCATTCCCAGCACCACCGCCCATCAGTAAGGTAATGGACTAGCGGAAAGAATCAACCAACCAATAGAATCATATCTTCGCGCATATGTCAACCTTGAACAAAACAACTGGGATAAATATTTAGACCTCTGTGAATTTTTATGGAACAATTCTAAGTATGCCACAACAGGGCTACCCCCGTTCTACGCTGATCAGGGCTATCTACCGAACGCTTTAATTGTTGAAGAACAACCAGGCGATCAGATAGCGTGTGAAACTGTAGCCGCACATGCTAAAAAACTCATCGATATCATGAATAATCTAAAAAAAACACTATTATGACAAAAAACATTTAGACATAGAATTCAAAGTCGGTGACTGGGTTATGTTAAAAACTGCCCATATTCGATCCAAACGGCCCTGCAAAAAACTTGCTGGAAAACAAATTGGACCCTTTCAAATTCTTAATAAAGAAACAGATCTGACTTACCAACTAGATCTAAAGAATTTGGTGGGCAAGATCCACGATGTTTTTCACGTTGAAAAATTGGAAAAGGCAAATCTCCCACAACAAAATCAACAAGATTATGGCATGCAATGGTTTGTTAACGACGAAGATTACTTCGAATCAATTAAAGACATAATTAATTCAAGATCAAAAAATGGAGTCTTCGAATATGAAGTCAAATGGAGTGACGATTCTAGAGAATGGATACCGGAAGACGAACTTGACGGCGAGGAGATCGAAATCCAATCCTTTCACAATAGAAACCCGGATAGACCTTTGCCCGAAAAAATGTTATTAGAAAGACACACAAGAACAAGAAAGCCACCAACACGATATCAATAAGTGATCGGGACGATCCCCATAAAGAGGTGGGGACTGTCAGATATTAAGACACACATGGACAATGGACTTGATTACGATACCCACGGAGTAACGGTGTTAAGGTTATAAACACTAAACACTTCTCATTTCGCTTAAACAAACCACATATATAAACGTATCTGTAGAATGTCCGTAGACCTTTAGCGTTATTGCTTTATTTAATCTTTACCTTGAGTTCTTGCCTGTCGTACATTCCCCTTTTCGTGACACAGGTAGATGAGAAAATTCTAAACATGATGCGATTTCGAGCTGTAATAGGAGATGTTACAGTAGAGGTAAGGCTGAATTCAATCGCAATTTGTAGTATTTGAAGTTATTGTACCCAGTGTCAGACTCTATCCCAATTTTTGTAGACGTCTATACAATTCTATCCCGGGGACAAACATATCTTAGATCCGTCTAGCCCAGGTTTTTGTAATTTCTCAATGGTCGCATTTTCAGCCCAGATACAAGCAATTAAATGTACGAATCCTAACGGGTAAGGGTTTTTGACTGTAACGTGACTATGTTTTAGCTTTATTCTTCTACACAACTTTTATAATTCGGTAAAACTTTATTCCTCTTTTTTATTCCTATTTTCATAACCTTGATCTTATTCATGAATTTTTTGAGTTCTTATACCCGATCTGGCGCCTTTTGGCCCACGCAGGTGTCGACTTCGGTCAGATACAAAGATGATATAGTCGTGATGAACATCATGCCTCGGATATCATTTGCAAGAATCACTACGGTTGTGGCAGGCGGCTTTTTCTTCACCCCTACCGAACTATACCATCCGTGAAACTCACTCAAGGGAAACCTCTCAAAAAACCTTGAGTTATCCAGACATGCCACCATCATCATCGTAGCTTCCCTCAGTAAGGCAAGGTCTGCTGGAGTCGAACCAGCGATCTTCTGTCTCGAGTGGAGTAGATGTTCAGGCTACCCAAACCCTACTTGGAAGACCGGCCTGGATGGTATACCACTACACCATCCGACCCCTTATTCATGAATTATTTCTCATTCTTTATTTGGCCTGGCATAAAATTTCGTGTCTCGACGCATCAGCGCTGAATTCCTCCAATTGTATACCGCCCGAATATTCGAGCTTTTTTAATTGTACTTATCCTCAAGTATTATCTCTAACTGTAAGTATTCTTATTGTAACTTGGCTCTCTCACTTATGCGTTCATTAGGTATCAAATTGTATACTGTCCTGATAATGGAGGGCTCCAAATTTTGTTCGAACTGTGGCTGCCTACGCCCTTCAGAAGAGTTCCGTACGAATCAACAGGGTATTCTGTTGCAAACTTTCTCAAGACATACAAGATTAAAGCGAAAACAGCCAAGCAGTACTTCTTGGAACGAATTTTTATTCGAAATCAAAGACTGGAACCGACCGGTATAAGATCAATTCTCACGTTTATCCGCGCAGTGATATCTTTTGATCTTAGCTGACTTTATTTAAGTCTCAAAATAATCAATTTAATACTAGTTACATTTTTGATATGGATGAATTACCTGTTTCTTTCGAGCCACAGCCTTAAAGATCAACTGATGGAACCTTCGAAAAAGCTGACCTAGATAGAGCCATGGAAATTCTCATTGAAATCGTCTGGCAGAATGGTGGTTTTCGATACCGAAAAAGATATACCAATGCCAAATATCTTCGATACTCAAGATATTGTGCTCAAGATATTGGCAAATTTGGCCATGAAATCTCGACAGAAAACACAAGAGACAGAAGCCAAACAGAGCGATTTGCATGCGGTGGTAAGTTAAGCTTACTGCCTTCTTTTCGTGATCGAAAATTGAATCTGAGTTTGTGCCACAAATACACGTCCCATATGAAGACGTTCATTTGTCCGATGAGATAAAGGATATAATAGAGAGTGAGTGTCTCACAAAGTCACCCTCTCAGATCTATCAGATTGTTCAGGAAATGAAAGTGACTGGATACAAGATTGCTCTTCAGCCACAAATACACTATTTGTGGCAGAAAGCCAATACCAGACATTGGAAACGTAATGAAAATCAGTTTGAATCATCTAAGCTTCTTTTCGAGGAGAAAAGCGAGGAGTTTTTTTCAACTGGAATTCTCTGTCGCTAATTATCGTGGATTGGCATTTTATATAAATGCATCAATTTCCACCCTCGCACTGCGGACTAAGGAACTAGCAATCGATGCTACTTATGGAACAAATAGTGCTGGTAGTGACCTCTTTGCTGTGCTTGCCGAATTCGATGGAACTGGAGTGCCCTTGGCATACCTTTTTATAGAGAAATCTGTAGAAAATTCTACGCCTGGAGTATCGGGAAAAATGGTTCAGATTCTCGACCAGTTCATGAGACCACTGCTTCACCTAGGATTCAGACCATCATTCTTTAACTGTGATAAAGATAGGTCTGAAATAAAAGCAATTGGACAAGTTTGGCCGATGGCCAAAGTCCAATTATGCTACAGGCATGCCTTGCGGGCTATAAATACCAAGCTAAAGGATGGCAATAAAGCAGATTCTTTGGCGAAATACTCTCCAGGTGAGGCAGTGATCTTAATACCTGGACTTGAGATATGCTGGGCTCCCACCATGAAAATAAACCCCATGAAGATCACAAGTGAGTTATTTATTATTGCACTTCGGATCATCAGAGTAAGAAAGTTAATGATAAATATAGGGCTGGACGATGTCAGTGTATATCAAGAAGTATTGATTTCCGGGACAAGAATGAGCTTGGAACACCAAGCAAAGAAGAAGACCGAAATACAGTAGTATCTATCTTTCATGAATTGAAAGGATTGGCGCTAAGAAGAAACGTCAAGCAAAGAGAAATGAGCAATGAGCTACGAAGTTGTTTCGGGTTGGAAGAGGCCATGTGGAGGTTGTACACTACGGAGCTCCATGCATATATAGATTCAGAGATGGGGAGATTTGTTCTTCACGTAACGTCTTCTGAATACTACATACTCTTTACTTAACTTACACTCCTCTTCGGAGGACCTTTGCATCGTCGTTTATATTCCCCATTCATCTCTTCACTAGGAAGACCATTGACTCCACTTTACAACTCACCTATTTGTGCACCACGGAACGCTTGTCACTCTCCCTAAGAACATGACTCCCTCGCTCTTGCCTCTGAATTGCGTCGGTTAGCGAAGCGGATCTAATCACCAAGCAGCATGCAATTGGCAATAATAGATTTGCGCAAAGTCTGTCCAAACAAACTGCCAGGCTCCTTTCAGTATTGGATGATCTTGATCGGGATAAAAGGAGGCACACAAGTGCGCCTACTTGGGCAGGAAATTACAAAAATCCTTCTGCAATGTTTTACAAACATCTAAAGAATTAATGAATTAAAATCGGTTCATTCATATAAATACTTTACAAATAATATAGTAATAATAATTAGTACTTCCTAACAAATTCATATTTTACTTTGTAATTTTCGTCATGGCAATCTGTGATGTCTGTTGAATATATTTTTGAAAAAGTCTGGCTAAGTTTGAAATACGTTCAGTGCTTTTCGCCCTTAGGCGTTTTATGCGTTTAAAGATTTTTAGTCAATACTCTTCATAAGAATTGGATTCTTTATAAATAAATTTGTGCACGAGACCGTTGCAATTTATGCTAGGCTATTAGTGTTGATCATAAGTGGTTCATAAGTCACGTTACAGTCAAACAACCTTACCCATCAGAGACCGTTAATAAAATGCCCTTCAGACAATTTGAGCTCGCCTTTGGAGAATGTAGTATTCTCAGTAGCGTGCTTCGTGCTACCAGCTTTGTTTCGACAATATCGGCACGCCAGACGCCTGGTCTTAGATATCATTTTCGAATTCTTGCCTCTCTTTCTATCCTTTCATACCCTATATATTACATCTGTGTGGCATTAAAACCCCTTGCATGCACCACGGACCCTCGGGACGGCTTTTTAATGTATATATACATTAATTTATTGCGTGGTATGCCATCCATTGTTTTAATGTATATATACATTAATTTATTGCGTGGTATGCCATCCATTGTTTTAATGTATATAAGCATTAACTTAATGTATATAAACAATAATTTAATGTATGTAAACATTGATCTAATGTATTTTTTCTGCACACATTATATTAATGTATAGAAACATTAAATTAATGCTTTTTTTCCTGAGGGTCTGTGGTGATGGTTCCTCAATTTGCACCACGCCGAGTTGCAGAGGACGTCTGTCTCGCCCAACCAGGAACCCATAGATCGCAGCACAATCACACCCAAACTAATATTTACCCAACTTAAATTGTGTTAAGGGAGCTAAAATACTTATCCATCTATTTTCCTTGTATTCAGCGTCATACTGATATTATACGAGACATAATTTAGGATGAAAATACGCCCCACTGGCATGATTAGGTCGCGATCCAAGTCATGAGCTGTAATGCTTCGTATGTTTCAAAAAGGACAAAGATACGCGTCGGTGTTTCAATTTATGATTCCTGAACCTGCATGGCGCCGGTAAACTAAGAACTCTATTTACCAAGTTGAAATCCAATCGCCATTCAATGGTATCTCAGCGCAAAACGGGCTAATCGACGTTTCATGGCGAATTTCTGCATGCAGTAAAAACGAGCGACCACACCAGGAGTCGAACCTGGAATCTCCAGTGATGGGTGTATCCCGAAAACTGGCGCCTTAACCATTAGGCCATGCGGCCTCACATGTCAAACTTATCTATCCACATTATATAAATTTTAAATTTTAAACTAGATTTAGCGTCCTAGTGTCAGAACATGATAATCAACAATTTTTTCAAAATATTCTTCAGTTTTCCTCTGTACATATCCCACATTTTAAACGAAAATATCGGTATAGGCTGATTTCAGCCGCCAGCCCTATAAAACATCGTAATAAAAGCACATCGATATCGTAATATCCAGCTGCGGGTTTTCGAACTGAACCGTAATGGTCTAACAATATTGGAGCATCATATGTTGTAAATGGCGGTCAGCGGGAATTGCGTAGAACGACGCTTTGGTAGTATTATGGATTGGATGGTAACTTGTGGAGATCAGCTAGCTATAAGTGGGAAGCTACTAGAAGCTTCTATGGCTCACAATTTGGTACTAGGAATCGTGCACGGGCAATTACTTAGTGTATATAGCTGAGCTCTGGCCAACCTAGATCAAATCATAGTTTTCTACATCAAGCATTCTGACGTCCAGATCTAGAGTATCACATCTAATCCAGTCAACTGTGATAACACCTCCTAAGACAAATCCCCTCCGTAAGCTGATAACCACAACATCATATGATATATATCAGTTAATTTACATTCATCTTACTCTCTCTCAAGGGTCCTAAGACCGCACTAGCAAAAGGCATGACAGCCAGAATGGCAATGCTTAATATTAAGGGGGCCTTTGATTCCGTCTTTCCAGGTAGGCTCGTCAGACGTCTCAGAGAACAAGGCTGGCCTGCAGAGCTTTGTAATTGGGTTTCTTCATTTGCGACTGAACGCGAAGTGTGCCTCCGAATTGATGGGGAGATCGGCGAATCAAGACCGATAAGCTGTGGACTTCCCCAAGGCTCACCAGTCTCCTCGATACCATTTATGTTATATATTTCTCCTCTCTTCAAGTTAGAAGGCTTAAGAAAAGCTTTTAGATATACAGACGACTTTGCAATCCTTAATGTATCCAGACTTTGAATGAAAATGCGGAAGGAATAAGAGTTGCAATTAACCAGGCGCTAACCTGGGGTGACACCGAAGGCGTAACCTTCGATTCAGGAAAATCAGAACTACTACCATTTTCCAGGAAACGCAGGAACAGGGATATTAGCCCTTCAGTTCACACAAACAGCTTTGCCATTTCAGAGAATAACCAAAGGCCATATCTAAGATGGCTAGGAGTGCACTTCGATAGAAAGCTCACATTTAAATACCATGTGCAAATACTGGCCGCTAAAGCCTTAAAAGTGGCTCAAGCTCTTCGATGTCTGGGTAATACTTTACGAGGAGTGTTTTCTGAACTCTCTAGACAGGCTGCTATTGCTTGTGTCCTACTAATTGTTCACTACGGAGCTGAGACTTGGTGGCCAAGTAAATCTAGAACCCAAAAAGGTAAAACTGTATGCAATAGAGTAGGCACACACCTCAAGCTAATAGAGAAAGTACACCTAGCTATCGCAAGGGCAATCCTCCCAGTCTTTCGCACCATCCCTTCCATATCTCTTTTAAGAGAGACTGGACTCTTACCCGCTGAGGTCACCCTCGACAATATAGCTCAAAGAGCAGCCGTACGCACACGTCGACTTGATCTTCGTCATCCTCTGACTCAACGGGGGATAGCCTCACTACCACAGCCCATATTATCTCGATTTTCTAGGGCATGCAGTAGTATTCCAGAATCAGAGTATTTTGACCCTTTGATAAATCCTCCCTGGGTAACTGAGAAGACCAAGCAAGATTCACTTATTCGAATCGGGGGCCCAACAAGTCCAATAGAAACAAGAGCTCGAAGCTTTAACAATTATCTTAACAACCTCCCTAGAAATGACATCCAAATATACTCAGACGGGTCGAAGCTCTGCGACGGTAATTCCGGAGGTGGATATGTTATCTTCCAATTCGGGGTCCGAGTATGTTCAGAAGCCTTCCCTCTCGGAAAATTCAGGGATTCACATGATGCAGAAGCTCACGCAGCACTCAGAGGGATTTGTGCAGCCATTTCACTACCCTCAGCTCAGCTTGCATGTTGTACATGGTTATTCATAGATAATTCAGATGTCGCCAGAAAATTGTCGACAAAATTACCCCCAAAGTCCTCCCAATCGGTAATTTTAGACTTTATGGAAACAGCAAAATCTTGGAAAACTAGAACGCGGCTCCCTCATACCCAAGAGGGTCAAATTAATATACGCTGGGTTTCTGGCCATGCAGGAATTGAAGGTAATGAAACAGCCGATTTTGAGGCAAGAAGAGGAGCACCCATGCCATTCATAGATTCAACCAGATATTCTTTCACATCGTTATAAGGTATTTGCAAACTGTACTAGAGGTAATTTACTTCATAAAACTAGAATCGAACTTAAACAAAATTGAGCGGCTTAATTTCGGTTAAGTTCGATTTTAGTTTCGAAGGTTTATATTTATGTTTAATACAAAATTGTCAACAGCTTTTCGTTGTGTGGTGATGGTAAGACACTTAGCTAGACAAATCAATATTCACAAATTGCTTGTACCCAATAAGAAGCCTTGGAGAAGAGAAGCTAAGAATAAAAACAGTAATCTGCTACACAGCCAGTACAGCCAAACCTTGCTTTAAGGATACTGTTACAGTTATGAGACATGGGAGGTATCATCATGTGCTGACCTTGGACAAAGAAGTCACTATTGTGATATGAGATGAATGTAGAATAAGATACTATCGTTTGGTGTTTAGAATGGATGAGAGTAATATCTAAATGCATTGTGCGGAGAGCCCACTATTTATATACGAATATTCTCGCTTAGTGTTTGACCCACCGTGTCAAACACATCAAACATATTATGATCAACTTAGCACCTGACCTCACACGTGCGGTATGGTGCACCTGATGCGATCCACATCACGGTTATGTAGATCGCCGATGTCGATAGCACAACAGATACCCTGCGGGACCATGACTCATATCCTTATGCGAAGGTTATCCTTAAGGATTTGTACACGTGATACTCAGGTGATTGGCTCCTAGAAGTCGTTGAAGACATTTCACTAAACTGTACCACATGACTGCAGCAGGCTTAGTGTAATGCCAAGCTGCTGTTGTAGAATAACGCGGTTGTCGATAAGACGATAAAAACGCCTGGTGGCTTTAGGCTGCGCAGGCGGGCCAAGTGCTCTCCGAAAGGGCTTATAGGCCGGGCTTATCCCGTGTGCCTACTTGGCGTTGAACGTAAATCAATCAAACTGTACCACACTCAGAATTGTGAGGCGTCCTTTACCGCATTGGATGAAGTTAAATAGACTAGACTTAGCCCTAATCATAGACGTTAAATAATACAAACAAACACTCAGAATTGGTTGGGAAGGAAAATTTACGTAAACATTAGGACATGCAAGATTTATAATTTTAAGACATTACAATAGTTTCATGGTGACGAAATCTTAAATAACTTCTAGTAGAAACTTTGATAAAATCATCACTACTACTATATACCTAACACCGAAATTCAAACCCAACTAAAATCACATCTCGGAAATCCTTTTACCTTGAAACGAAAGCCTATCTCTGTTTATCAACCCTGTGAAGTCATGAATAAAAATATTATACCTAAGACCTTACTAGCTAGTTATCAATTGAGCTCTGGGTGAATCTATCTCTCCTTTCTTGAGATTTTCGCTGCCAATTTGGTTAAGAGCTTTAAAAACTGAGATTTTACCTATGTTCTTGTTGGAAAATGAACAGTTTGATGTTCTTGAACGCCAGCGCCACCATCATTTCTATTTTTTCCCGTCGAGCTCAACGCCAAGGTCGATCAATATCCTTGTTAGCATGTGTTCGTCCTTTGCTAAGTCCTATCTCACATCGCATACGACTATTACGAAATACTCGTATTATCTATCTTTGGGTTGCTCGTATCTCAACTTTTCTTAGCATTTCCTAGTGGCTGCTCAATATCTATATATACATGTATCGTAGTTAGATATATGAATTAAGTCTTTTGAATTAACGGTTATAATCCTCACGATGTTCGACAGTTCTTTCCAAAGAAAATAAATAATTTAAGAGTATCCAAGGCCTTACTTGCCTCAGAAATTGACGGTCGAATTTCTTCAAACTCGTCATCACAATCGTTATCATCACCATCACCGTCGACGATACTATATCTGTTGACTATGGCTTCAAAGATGTCACTATCTTCCTCAACAATTATTTCTTCGTCAGGTTCGAGAAAATCTAGGATTGGTATGGGGTCTCGAAAGAACCCAGCTATCTGGGCCTTCAGCTCCTCAGATTGGGTTGTGTAAAAACCCGGTTCCAATTCTTGTCTATCTGGTCTTGAGATAAGAGTTGATTTCCACCAACATCTCTATATCACGCATGCCTCAAGTCCTTCCCATGAAATTTGGCTCCATTGGATTGCTCTAAGGATATTGACCGTCTTTTGTGGATCCTTACCACTTTCATGATGGTTAAGGATAAAGTTGATCCACTTTTTTTGGTATGCCAGCTTAAAACTTGCAATTATTCCCTGATTAAGAGGATGCCAAAGCGATGTTGTATTTGCTGGTAGCCAGGCAATTCGGACATTTTGCAGTCCCTTCAATCAACCAACAAGCCGCACAGCTAGTTCGTGACCAGCAAAATTGTCCAACAGTAATAATATCTTGCGATATTTCATTCTGTCATCCAACCACTCTAGGTATTCCTTCGTAATTAGCCCTGTCATCTATTTTGGCTTGTTATTTCGGTATTGGATATTTAAATGTTTAAGATTGATATTCTTAAAACACCGTGGGCTTTTTGGGCTTCCAATAACCCACATGTCTAATTTTTCCGATCCCGTGGTATTAATAGTGAAGGCAAGAGTGAGTCGGTCTCTGATTTATTTCCTCCACTGGTAGACTGGGTTGCAAGAGACCTTGTTGGCGCCATCTTCCAAAAAAGCCCTGTTTCATCTATATTAAAGATCTTTTTCTGGATACCTTGAACACAGATCTCGAAGCTCTGTTATTTGGGCGATATTGGCGTCACTGTTGATGTCTGCTGTGCCGGCTTCTCCATGCTGAACAAACTCCTTATATTAAATTATTTCTTGAAAGATTCAAGCCAGCCATTTGACCATTTTGGTTCTTCCGTCTCAGGCGTATACTGTGGCAATCGTTGCCAAAGTTCGCGAGCTTTAGCATTTAAAGTATCCCCAGTGATAACTGCCCTTTTCCCTTGCATACGCTGTTGCCATTCAAACAGTGCTAACTCAAGCTCTTCATGTTCCCTAAGGTAGTTTCTCTTTGAGTTTAACTTAGATTTGTTTGAGGGTCTGAGTCAAGATATTGGTACTTGTCAGAAAGAATTACAGAGACTTGACCCTGGGTTAGATTTCGACCTTGAGATTGAGATGCAAACCAAGTTATGAGTCCTTGTTGAGAGTTAGGATGAAGTTTGTGCCTTTGTCGAATCATTAGGCGCTGTTGATCTGTGATGGCAACTCTTTTTTGTGAAATTTTTGGCATGATGATGTCGAGTCGAGGGTTCAAGTAGATGTCCAAGGGTTAGAGATTAGTAAATGTCAGAAGACTGAAAAATCCAAATATTACTCTACCCCCAGGGTTAGTTTTCAGCATGCACTAAAACCTCGCTTATTAATATTATCCCCACTAGTCTTATATAATCCCTGCTTGTCTTCACACCAAAAGAAATTGAAAATATTGGCCTGAGTGCTCAGGCTTTTTACTGGACTGCTGCTTTGATCTCTTTCTCCCCCTCCCTCACCTACGAACTTCAATATACATCGTTGCTGTTACTGTCTACAGAATCATCATCATCAGCAGCATTTTCATCTAAGACAATCAATAAATCTTTACTCTGAACATTTAGCATATTTTATAGGCCAATTATTCTTTAAAAGATGAGCCAGGTACAATCAGCAGCTCACACAAACAATGCCAAACGATTAAACAGAGATCAACGTCTCCAGGTAAGCCCAATTTTCATGGTAAATAAATATCTGAG
>JAKRRZ010000790.1:0-16206 GCA_022627015.2 Podosphaera aphanis | reverse complement strand
GTGTGGTTAATGGGTCTTACTGGATTCGAACCAGCTTTCTCCTGTCTCGAGTGGGGCATGTGTCCAAGCTGCCCAGACTCTACTTGGGAGAACGGCCCGGATGGTGTACCACACCACCATCCGACCCGTTTAGGAGCTTCACCGCTCCGGATTCTCAGAGGGTTTGCATTTAGACAGGTTCAACTGTACACGAATTTCTCATAGAGTTATTTTCAATACCCCAGTACTATTCCTCCAGGGTAGTGTTCGTCCAGTGGAGAAAACCCTCGCTTCAGGGGTGTCATCCCTACTAGCTCCAAAAAATCTCGACTTATTTCGAGGCTAACTGAAGCCTAAGGTTTTGCCTGAACCTTGGGGTGGCTGTAAATTTTCATGTCCCTCACGCCAGCATCCCTCCTCATTTTCGCACTGATCATCAACTTCAACGGCAAGACCATCAACATCCGTGCAGAGAATATTTACATTCTAATAATCTCACAAAGTATAAAATACGAGGATCAAATAAACCTCATCCATTACTGAAGAAGCTAAAGAAGCCCTCTCGATCTGAGAAGAATAGAAGAAATAAGATGGACCGATGAGAATTGGATAGAATTTCTCTATGACGATAAAATTTGGCCTAAAATTGGCTCATACTTAAGAAAGTGAACTACCCGAAAGGTTTGTACCTTGATTTTTAGTTCAAAGGCTCAGCGGAATAATCATCTGATCAATCTGGTTGAAGAATTTCTACCACCGGCTTGATGATTCAAAAGAGAAGTTGAGGTAATATCTTGAATGGATATACTGAAAATGTTTTGCAAATGCTTGGGCTTGCACTTTTTACGAATAACGGGAGAGGTTCATCACCACAATCGAGTGGATACTTTACCGCGAACTTGACCCAAAGAAGCATTTGTGAGATAGAGTGAAGGGCTATATACAGTAACTTTATTCGAAACTGGATGGTGGAAAACAGTAGTGGTTTTACGACGAACTTTGAGAGGCGGCGAATAAAGCATGGACTTGGGATGATGCCACGAAGTCGAAAAAGCTAGAAAAACTCATTATCAGGAAGATATGAGGCTATTATGGATGATGGAGGAGGCATATGAAACCATAGATGAACTTGTAGCAGCAATCATTTTGCATACTAGGAAGATTAGAGAATTAGAAGTCGAAATAAAATGACTCGATTGGGTTTAGCTTTAAGACTTAGCGTAGTGGACAAAATCTCGGCCGGATAAAAACACCATACAATTTAACCTGGTCAAATCTATTAAAAGAATAACAAAAAATTGATTTCTATTGATATGATACCGAATCAGGGAAAGACGGCCCTCAAAAGCCCCCAAATTTTGCTCCACTGGACAAAACCTACCCTGGAGGAATAGTAGCCCTGTACGATATGGCTAAGCCCAGTTTCATCCCCATTTTTCTTAAGGTTTTTTGAAGTCGATTAGAAAGCGTAGTAACCTCCCATCTGACGTTGACTAGTTGCCACCTGCCAAGATGTATCTGTTCGCACCGTCTGCTGCACGTGAGCTATCGCCCTAGACCATGAGGCTAGCTTCGCTCTGCCATAGTTTTTTCAGAAGAATTAGTCACATCTACAACCTCTGCGCCCAAATTTTGTGCTCGGTATTTGACATATTTTACGTGCTAAAAATTGATCATGTATTATAAAATATCTGCTAAATGTATGGGCCTGTGACTCGTTTTCATTCAATGCTAAAGTTATTGAAATAGGTATGCAGCGCCTGAACGAGACCCATGTAATTCAACGGCGAAGTCCTATCGATGAAATTACAAGTAAATTTCTTACATTTGAGAATGAGGGACATTTCTCGGACTGGCTAGATACCGAAATGAAGACTATCATATGATCAAAGTATCAAAGTAAAGAGGATAAGGTGTTGCTCTCCAGGCTTTAATGTCAGTGTTGGTATTTCCTTAGGATAGGGAATCAGACTGATATATCAGGATGATCATATTA
Organism: Podosphaera aphanis; assembly: GCA_022627015.2. Lineage (NCBI taxonomy): Eukaryota > Fungi > Ascomycota > Leotiomycetes > Helotiales > Erysiphaceae > Podosphaera > Podosphaera aphanis. Next base: position 14,231 of record JAKRRZ010000790.1, on the reverse strand, counting down.
GCTCAGACCCCCATCTTTCGGTAATTGCTATTGTGCGGCCCTTGCAAATTACTATTGTGCGGCCCATGTCGAGATAAACGAGAAATTTCCTAACTAGATAGTCAAATCGCACTAGCACAGCACGATTTTATCCTCGAGCTGCAATTATTATAAAATCGCGTGTCCTAATCAAATTTTGATTTAGTAATAAGAGCAGGGGCTATTTTGGCCTGGCAACTAGGAAGTACATGTAAATAAACCTTTTCGAGCACAAGGTGATCCATAGAAACAAAGCTTTCAAGAGTATCAATTAATTCGTCCCATTCTCCCTCTATTATTGCACCTACGTTCAGGAACTTGTACCTCGTACTATTGTAAGTAATCTTAAATCCTATCATGGTGTTTTAGTTAACCAACCAGCAGTATATAATCAAATACTCCAGATATATCATCTACTAGTATTCATCATGTCTCTTACCCAGAACTCCCGACTTACGGACCGTTTTTCCAGCATCGAAAGTGCGCTCGGCACTTGCCGTACTATTGCAGTACAAATGGATATGGTTTACGCTTGTTAGGCAAAAAACCACTGCCAGGGCGTGATTACATCGCGTCAAGTAGTTTGCGATCGTGCAGGGAGTGGGGAGAGTAGATCTAAGGGTATCAGACGATCTGGTAGTATTCGATGCGACTGCAAATTTGGTCTCTTAATTCGTCTTTCAGGCGATGAATATATTATCGATATCAGCAACCCGAATCACAACCACCCACACTTTGTCTCGGCATATAGCCACCCGTCAACTACGCGTTTGTCTGAGACCGGGAAGAAGGAAGTTATTGATAAATCAGAGCTTAGTATTCCGCCAAGGATAAATTTAGCAGAGCTACGCAACAAAGGTTGTCACGCGACTTCCACCACAGTTTACAACTGCATTGCAAAACATCGAAAACTTCAGTTAGGAGATCAGTCACCCATATATGTGCTACTAAGACTACTCGAAGGGTAGGATGATTCTGACTCTGGCAACGAAAATAAAAAGTGGTAGTATGACTATTTGGTAGATACAGATGATTGTTTAACGCATCTCTTCTTTCAACATACTACTTCGATAACCCTACTACGCCAGTGTCCTGAAGTTACTATCATGCATTGCACTTATAGTGCAAACCGTTTTGGCATGCCACTACTTCACATCGTTGGCTGCGCTAACATTAACACGACATTTGAAGTCGGGTATGCATTCCTCAGTAGAGAAACTGAGGCGGACCATATTTGGGCATTAGGTACCTTACGGAAAATTCTACAACAGAACAATATACCCGAGCCTGGGGTTATTGCTACTGATCGGGAACTAGCATTAATGAATTCAATCGAATAGGAATTTCTTGGCAAAAAATATCCTTGGTTTCTGGCATATCAAGATGGCGTTTCAATCTTTCCTTGGAAAAGGACTAGACGATCATGGCGTCAAAGATTCGACTGAACATTTTATGGAGGTAGTCCATGCAACAACAGTTGCTGATTTTTCTGAAAGATGGAGCAGCTGTAGCGCTAAATGGACAGTATCCTTATGGGCAGCAAGTTGTGACTTACCTTAAGGACACATGGCTACCATATGCTGATTGCTTTTTCCATTGCCACATAAAAGGGCACCTTCATCTTGGGTATTTAACCACTAGCAAGGTCGAAGGTGCCTACCATCATGTCAAAATGTTCACAGGTGGTTCAACTGGGCACATTTTTACAGTCGTAAAAAGGATCAAAACTGCGCTGGGAGAAGGGTTCTCCTATAACAAGATTACGTAATTAGCCTACTCACTAGCCGGGGAGTTCATAGCCTGGACGCGTACGCGATAGCTTACAATAAATAACTTTACTTGGGATCTTAGAACTTACGATTAGCTTTCTCTGGGTGAGCAACATCAAAGATACCAAGATATGCTTCACAAAAGAACAAGGCAGGGGAATCATGAGTGGCTCACTTTACCGTGGAGTTAACTATTCGATTTGTTGACACGCCCTGAAGCTCTTCGAAGATCAGAAGGCTCATCTCGAAAAACACCTAGCAAGGCTTCGGAAATTCGGCATTCCAATTCCTGAATGTACGCGTAATTTCACGGTCTCCATGGGATCGCCGTGCTATCACATCATCGAGCAAAAGTTGCCATCCTATCAGCGGCTAACAACGACGGATTTCCATCGACACTAGCACCTAATCCCACCCAGTATGTCTGAAAATCAACGGGAAAAGATCATCAAATTTGGGGACAATGAAATAGGCCCAGACGGAATGTCATGGAGTCGGGATGACACCGTTCAGACATTTGGTGGATCCCATCTTGTGAATCCTGAGTTAATGAAATAAGAGATTCAGTCATAAGAAGATCAATGAGGATGAGGTTGGCAGCAAACCTCACCCCAACAAATTCGGTCGTAAACGGCCTCACCAACTCAACTCAACGTCAACCTTCGCGTCACGAGCAAGCGGCTTCCATTATTATCGAAGATGTAGATTTAGCACCGCCAGCTTTATCTATGAGCTCAAGCAACCGATCTTCTTCTGGTACTGGAGCGCAACGCCTTTGTAGCGGATGTCGTCAACCAGGACACACATATCGTACGTGTGGTAGACGAAGGGTAACCGTCGTCGAAGATTAGACGTTGTTTGATGTAATGATGCCATGTAAAAAGGTGTTAGATCGGATAAATTTAAGAAAGCATAAGTAGATAGGATTTTTTTTATCATTCTTGTGTATGCAGCCTATAGGAAATGACACGAATGACCCTGGTGCGGTACATGGAGCGATGTTTCAACACGACATAGGGGGCACTCACACCAAACATCATTTGAAGACATAACTCGAAGTCAGGCGCCTTACAGCCCTTTCTACCCTCAACCGTATATGTCTGCCGTAGGAACGCATTTCAGCCACCCGCGGCTGTCCTGTGTGCCTTCAACATCGTCACATACATGACCAGGCGAGAAATGTGGTGTGAGGGTCTTGCTGGATTCGAACCAGCTTTCTCCTGTCTCAAGTGGGGCATGTGCCTCAGCTACCCAGACTCTACTTGGGAGAATGGCCCGGAAGGTGTACCACACCACCATTCGACCTAGATAGGATTTATATCCCACTTAATTGTAGTATCAATTTGATTTCAGCCAATTAATGTTATATCTACCGTGAATAGGGTCGTAAATAGCCCCTGCTCCTGTTATTAAATCAAAATTTGATCAGGACACGCCATTTTATAATAATTGCATCTCGAGGATAAAATCTTGCTGTGCTAGTGCGATTTGACTACCTAGTTAGGAAATTTCTCGTTTATTTCGACATGGGCCGCACAATAGCAATCACCCATCTTTCATCACCCCTTCAAACTTCGTAAACAAATCTTATTTCGCAATTTTCTCCTCACAAACTTCTCCAAAATGAAAACCTCTGAACATGACATCTAATCTGCCATCCGAGCATTTAATGATGGTGCTTTTACTACCCAAAATGCTGCTGCTAAGGCATACAATGTCCCTCGAAGTACTTTTAGGTCTTGTTTGAATGGATCGAGGAGCTAGGCGATAGCACAACAACATCGCCAGAAATTAAGGTTTGATCAGGAGGAATTTCTTACTGAATGGATTCTTAATGAGGATGCTCGAGGAAGTCCGCCCAGCCATTCTAGAACACGTGAAATGGTTTGTGAAATTCTTAGGGCAAATGGGGACCATGAGCCACTCGGCAAAGACTGGATCTCCAGCTTCCTTTGCCGCAATTCAAGGGTTCATTCTGTCATTGGAAGAAAACTAGAAGCTTGCAGGTCTAATACAGCCAAGCCTGAAGACATAAAAGCCTTTCTAGATAAATTCAACCAGACTTGTAAAGACTTGAATATTAAGCACTCTGATATCTGGAATATGGACGAGACCGGAATCGCGTTAGGGGTTTGTAATAATTCCAAAGTTATTGCTAGCTCTTGTAAGAAAAAAGTACATGTAAAAAGTCCTGAAACCCGAGAATGGGTGTCAATAATTGAAGCTGCATCGGCCGATGGACGAAAATTGAGATGCCTCGTCATTCTTAAGGGAAAGAACCTTCAAACTACTTGGTTTCCAAGCGAGTCGGTTCCGAATTGGTTCTACACCACTTCTGAAAATGGATGGACATCAAAGGCAATTGTTAATAAATGGTTGAAGACTTTTTATTCCTGCTGCTTGTTCCAACGATAGAACCAAACTTCTGGTCCTCGACGGTCACGGAAGTCATACCGACCTCGAATTCATGCAGCTGTGTAAGAAACATAAGATTCATCTTCTGTTCTTACCGGCTCACTCTTCGCATATCCTCCAGCCGTTAGATTTGGCCCCCTTTTCTGTTCTAAAGTCTAAATAGCGAAATCAGATCTCGGACCTTTCTGCCCTAAATGATGCAGGACCGGTAAAGAAAGAAAAATTTGTCAAATTTTACCATGAAGCTAGAGAAGGACTATCGGATAAGATAATTCGAGCTGGCTGGAAAGCGACTGGAGTTGCTCTATTCAATCCTGAGCGGGTACTACAGTCTTCTCAGGTTTTACAACAACCATGTACCCCCAAAAAGACGCATCAAACAATTTACGAGTGGGAACCGGGGCTGAAGACTCCCAGAAATTATTTGGATGTATATAAAGCTCAGCAATCCGTCGAAAAAACGGAAAATGTCTAAATTAAACCGAGCGCTTCTTCGCAAATGCGGCAAGGCACTTCAGGAAGCCAACACACGTGTAGCAGCGTCAGAATCAAAAAGTAAAAGATTAGAATGTCAACTCGATGAGGCAGGCAAGAAAGATCGCCCAAGAAAAGGAATCCGACTGGATCAAAATCAGAGGTTTGCTGAGGTGGAAGATATAGTGGTCGCTCTTGGTCATGGGGCGGTTCAGATAGAAAACCAGGAGTCTTCACAGAGTAATACTGTAATTGGCTGATCCCCCATAATTTTATGATTTCATATCTACTATCATCCCAATTCAATTTGTAAAATTTCAACGATGTGGTTGTAGTGATCATGATTCAAAAAATGTCTACGAAATTTGAAGGGGTCGCGAAAGATGGGGGTCTGAGCCTATTTGAAGACATAGTTCTCTCGTCCCCTTGCATACTGACTACCTTATATTGGAGTCTCAGTTCTATTACGACCAAGTGATAGACCTTAGCAATCAAGACTCTATTCAATCTCGAATCTCCATATTACTTGTTTAAAGCTCGATCAAATACCATCCTCGCCCTGGACTCAACCATACATTATTCGACCAGCCTATCAACAACTTAACCAACCTATCAACAAATTAACCAACCTATCAACAACTTAACCAACCTATCAACAGCTTGACCAACCTTTTAAATCTCAGCAGCCTTACCCACCCTAGCAGCCCTGTCCACCTTAACAACCTTACACACCTATCTTATCCTTCTTATATACTTACCACATTAACCTTATCAACCTTATAAATATCCCAGTATAAATATTTCAATATTTCAATATTCCAATATAAATTATATAAAGCTGTAACTCTAACATGTCTGAAGCAATGCAAGAATACCCCCTGCTAGACGCAAGCAAAAACCTATCCAAATTCCTGAGCTTGGTCAATCAACAACCTGATACCATCGGAGCTGAAATCGATGCCCTTGTCGCTCGATTCAATACCGGCATAATTTTACTTGACAATAACCAGCGCGAACTTGGCCTACTAACTGAATCAAAAAGACAGCTCTTCGAGAATAAACAGCTTATTTCTGAGCGCCGGCAGCAAGTAGAAAAAGAAAATGATGACCTCCGGGAGCGAATTGCCTCGCTAGAGAGTTCACAAGTAAAACATTCGCCATCGAATGACGTGATTATGTGCGAAAACGAATCAACTAAGGTAGGTAACCAGCAAGTACCAGCCTCGCAAGTCTCGACATTGCGAAGTCCCCCTCATCCTGATCCTGGTCCATTCACAGGAGAAAAGTGTGAGCTCCTACCGGCGTTCTTAAAGCAACTACAGTTAAAGCTCGCCCAGAACGACGATTAGTGGCCTACGGAGCAGAAGCGAATGGGCTATGTGATTTCCCAGCTCTAAGGTCCTGCCCTTTCTTAGTTTGACAAAGTAACATTCGACAGCATTATTAAATTCCCAAAATTCGAGGACATGACTGAGCACCTTCGGATCGCCTTTGGAGTTGCCGACAGCCAAGAAGCGGCCCAGAAACGACTTCGTACTATGATGCAAGGTCAGAAATCTCAAGCCGACTTCTTACCTGGGTGGGTCTCGACAGCCTGAAAGACCAGATATAACGACGTTGCCCTTATTTCCCAACTTAAAATAGCGTTACAAAACTCGATCCTTGTTCGTATGTCATTTACCCCCTCAATCGAAGTCCCCAAAACAATCGGCGGGTACCTACTTCTCGTTCGATAGACTGACGCCATCCTATCTCAACTGGACACGAAATACATACGTGTCACAGCTCTGAACGCTCCAGCTCTGACAACGACAAATGGAGGAGACGCCATGGACTTGAGTGTCACATAGACAGCAGCCGATTCTGCAAACAGACGACGTCCTAGGAACGCCGCGGAAAGAGAGTCGCATCGTAAGTATAACCAAATCCACGGACTCCGTCAATGGTGCAGCTCTAAGGATCATGCAGCTTCCACTTGCTCAACCGCCCCCTGGAATAAAGGTAAGTCTTCGGTACAAGTTAGTCAAGGATCGGGAAAAGTATAGTCTCTGGTCTAAGTCGCAGCCAGGGACAAGCAAGTTGTATCATAGAATTTCTCCTCTAGAGCAAACAGAACATCATTATACCCATTTAATAATACCTTATATGATCTCTCATGAAAATGGACCACCATTTTTCACGTCTTCATTCATTGACTCAGGCTGTTCTGCAAGTGCCTTCTATGATTCAACTAAAGCGCATCAGAGAAATCTCATCACCTACCCTCTCCAAAATCCCAAACACCTCTGCCTCAGCGGGAAAGGTAACCCATACGACAACTATTACATTGAACATTAACGGCCATGTCGAGTCAATAACTTGTTTCCTGACAGATCTCGGTGGGAAACACGAGCTCCTCCTTGGAAAGCCATGGTTAAATGTTCATGACCCCGATATAAAGTGGAGCGTAGACTCTGTCAACTTTAATTCAAAATTCTGCCAAAAAACTGTGTACCGCACCACCTTATTCCTGCATTGGTATCTGGAACTGAACCCTCTTTCGCTTTAGCAAAGCCCCACGTAAAATCGCCCTCGGGTAACTACCAAGGGCGTCCCCGACGAGTAGGTGCTGAGTCATTCAATGCCCTTGTACAGCAGAAAGAAGTACAGGTCTTTACTGCTATGTTGATGGATATTGATCGGCGCATAGATAAACTAACATCAGGAACTACAACAACACAGGGTAACAATCTAATTACTGCCAAGTTTTCGACTTAAGATATTGAAAAAACCCTTAGACCAAAAGAATATGTGGACCCAATTACAAAGCTACCACGATATTATCAACAGCATATGGATACTTCTGATGCAAAAGCAGCGGATTTGCTCCCTCCACATCGGTCCTGTGACCATCAAATAAATCTCAAATCTGGAACATCATCACCTTCAGGTCCCCTATATAACATGTCTGTCAATGAACTGCGGGTTTTACGTAAATGGCTAGACGATAATCTTACTAAAGGTTTCATTCGCCCAAGTACTTCTCCAGCTGCTTCACCCGTGCTCTTTGCCAAAAAGCCGGGTGGTGGCCTAAGATTCTGCGTAGATTATCGAGGATTAAACGCAATCACAATCAAGAATCGATATCCTTTACCTCTCCTGCAAGAAACACGGAGTCGGCTCAGCACAGCCAGATATTTTACAAAATTAGACGTTAATGGAGCATTTAACCAGATATGTATGGCTGAGGGTCATGAGTACCTGACTGCTTTCAATACTCGATATAGTCTGTTCGAGTCACTCGTCATGCCTTTCCGCCTGACCAATGCTCCCGCAACTTTTCAGGCCCGAATTAACAAAGTACTCCGCCCATTTTTAGATATTACATGTACGGCATATATTGACGATGTACTCATTTACTCGGACTCAATTTACAAACACAAGAAGCACGTCAACGAAGTTCTTGAAGCCCTCGGAAAGTCTGGATTTAAGCTAGACATAAAAAAGTGCGAGTTCGACGTCCAAGAAGTTGTGTACTTAGGCCTTATAATTTCTACGTCTGGCATTCGAATGGATCCCCGAAAAGTTGAATGTATTACCCACTGGAAAGATTGCAAGAATACCAAATATATACAGGCGTTTCTTGGATTTGCAAACTTTTATCGTCGATTTATTAAGGGATTTTCCAAAATTGTTCGCCCCCTAGTTGCACTCACAAAAAGGAACACTGAATTTAACTGGTCACAAACTTGTCTTTCTGCCTTTAATAAATTAAAACGAGCATTTACAACGGCCCCTATCCTGGCACACTTTGACCCAGTGAAACAAAATTTTCTAGAGACGGACGCATCTGACTACGTATCATCAGGAATCTTATCTCAGAGAGATGAGGGGGGAATACTTCACCCTGTGGCCTTTTTATCAAAGAAATTCGATCCTGCAGAATGCAACTACGAAGTTTACGACAAAGAACTGCTAGCAATAGTACGATATTTTGAGAGTTGGAGATCAGGATTACAGGGTACTCATGTGAGAATTCTATTTCACCTTTATCAATATGACGTGTCGGACAAACTAATATCAGCCCATCAATTATTGTCTGTTTGTAGTAAACACACATCTATATTGTGTTTCGGACTATCCCTTGTCATGGGTGACCACAACTACAGCAAATAACAACACCTAGCATTTCCTAATGGAACGGAACGGCACAAGTGTAATATCTGTATTACGTCGAAAGTTGATACTAGGATACTTCGTCTATGTATATAAAGGGGTCTAGGGCGTCTTGGAGAAAAGGGGAGAAAAAACCTATTTGCTTCACATATATTGCTTCATATATATTGACACATCTCTATTACCATTATATTCGACTTGACTTCATTCTATATTTATCTACTAAGTTCTTCCCTATCATCCTATCATTATTTATCTCCTCTCCTCAGTTTAGGTTCCAAGGTAAACCCGTGACTTCAATTAACATCTCATCAGACAACTCATCACCCGATTACCGTGCTAACAGACCACAGCAACTTAGTCTACTTCATGACAACTAAGCAACTGACACGCAGGCAGATGCGATGGAATGAATTTCTATGCGAGTTTGATTTCCGGATCTCCTACCGCCCAGGAAAGTTGAATATAAAACCGGACGCCTTAACACGACGGTCTCGAGACTTACCAGAAAATGAAACTGATGAACCACTCCTACACCAAAATCAAATCCTACTAAAACCGGAACTGTTTGTTGCTTCTAGTACATATAGTACCAATCCGGATACCGAAGTGCAACTCTGCCCCACCTCCGTAGAAGAAGCTACAGAAGCAGTAACAAGTACGCACAAAATTTCAAGACTCCTAGAAGAAGGCTATAAAACTGATCAATTTTGGTTACGAATAAGGAAAAAAATGACGAAAGCATCAGGTATTCCCCACTCAAAAGAAGTTTCGCTTTCCGAGTGTAAAATAGACGAAGGAAGACTTTTTTTTCGTGACCGGCTCTATGTACCGGATAATGATCTTCGTATCCTCCTTCAAAGTGCACACGATTCTTGCGAATCAGGACACCCAGGGAAAAACAAATTATTTGAAGTCCTTTCACGAGATTGGTGGTGGCCTAATATTTCCCAGGCTTGTTCTATCTTTGCAAAAAATTGCCATAGTTGCCGCCGAAATCAGGTGTCTAAGTCTAGATACCAGGGTGCTCCAAAGCCCTTGCCACCCCTAATCCAGCGCTGGCGCGAGATCTCAGTTGACTATATAGGACCGCTGCCTTCCTCAGATGGATTTAATTTTATTATGGTTGTTGTTGATAGATTATCAAAAGAACGACACTACTCGGCCTGCCTAACAACCATGAATGCACAGGAACTAGCAAGGATATTTATTCGCGATATCTACCGACTCCATGGTCTACCAGATTTTATTGTTTCGGACCGTGGAGCAGTGTTTGTCGCCGAATTTTGGGAAGCGGCCTGCCACTGTCTACAAATAAACATTTCATACTCGACAGCATATCACCCTGAGACCGATGGGCAGACTGAGAACGCAAACGCTTTTCTCGAGCAATATTTACGACATTATATCAACTTCGCACAAAACGATTGGAATGAGTGGCTTCCAATGGCAGAATTTGCTGCCAACGATGCCGTTAATGCCTCAACTTCTATGTCGCCCTTCTTTGCTAATAAAAGATTCCACCCGCGATAAAGCTTTGGCCCCCCTCGAAAGGCTCCAAGGAATACATCTAATCACCTAAGAGTCCAGAATAATAAGGGGAACGAATTCGTTCACAAAATGGAGGGAGTACTGAAGGAACTCAAGTTAAACTTAACAACTGCAAGGACCAATCAAGAAGAGTCGGCATCAAATAACCGCACGCTAGCACCCGCATATAGGGTTGGCGATAAAGTTTTTCTTTCAACAAGGAACATTGATTCAGCAAGGCCTTGTAAGAAACTTGACAGCAAATTTATTGGTGAGTGTAGAGTTGTTGAAGTTGTCAACCCACACTCTTATCGAATTGAGCTTCCCTTAGAAAATGGCCTCATTCACGATGTTTCTCATACGAGTTTATTGCTCCCATCTGCCGATAATCCGCTGCCGAGCCAGGTCAATAAACCGCCACCACCTATCGCCATTGATGCCCGTGGGAACCAGTTATGGGCAGTAGAGAATATTCGTAGCTCGAAACGGGACAAAAAGAATAGATTCCAATACTGGGTACAATGGCGTGGCTGCCCCCCAATGAATCTACATGGGAACCATTATCACACGTGGTCAACGCCTCTACAGCAACTAAAGAATTTCATCGCCGTTTCCCGCGTAAATTGAAACCATCTAGGAGCGAACTTGCTGCCGCGAAGAAAATAGCAAACTCCAATATTAAGTTTCTCAAGGACGCAAAAAATTCGTTATCTAACGCTTCGATAACAGATATCACCACGACTACCCAGGGAGAGTGTGGAAGTAGCCATGTGTAGAGGTAATGCACTGGGGGTGTAATATAGGAGTGCGCTAGTAAGGGCAGGGATCATTTCTATACCCCTGTTGGGGCTAACATTGTACATGACACCCAGAAGGCCCGCACCCTTTTCAACCTTTGTAGTCAATTTACTTATACACTGAAAGACATAGTTCTCTCGTCCCCTTGCAGAGCTGCGATCACCCCACAAATCTACTCATGCCCAAAATATAAATGTAATCTACAGAGTGCAATTGTGTGTATACAGTCAGAGTGGAAAAAGTCTCTTCTAGGCTGTGGAAACCGACCAAAAAAGATGCGTATATGAGACGATTCGGGAGCTCTATTGCCCATTTTCTGGGAAGCCAAGGGAATATACATCGACCAAGGCGTCTTGCCGAAAAAGTGCGCCATCTCAAAAGGTTGCCTGCAAAGCCTCGATTTAAGTCTGGAAAAGGTTCGATGAGGACAAAATCACGGTTAGATTTAACAAGACGCATTCTGGCTGTGATCCTCTCGCAATGAAAACTTTTCGCCAGATGAAAGTGGCTCCCTGTATCAAGAACTGGTTAGAAAGGTTGTGACCAAAGGAACTGAATGGAACGCCTTCCAGGCTTTGCCTCGTGAGGATGAAGCTGGTTTGAAGTCATTGGAAGATGCGGCACAGACTCCAGATGTGCTGGTAAAGACGCTTCTGATGAAACGCGTCACTTACAATAACTTCCAGAAATGCCGTCGAAATCACACCAAAAGTATCGCCCAACTGGACCCTGACTGCTGGAAAAGTCTTGAGATGTACAAAGACCGAATACAGAAAGACGGTGGTAAAGCAATTCTGCAGGAGTTGCTAGATGATCAAGTTGGATTTGGAAGTGCTTTTTTTGGTTTCCACACAAAATGGCAAGGGAGTCAGCTCTCTAAGTATGGCTCACTCCTGATGCTTGACTCAACGCATAAAACTTCTTATGCGTTGGAAAATTCAAAAAAAGTGCGTTTTTATATACAACAGTCCTCAAGGACAACAAGGTAGACTGAGGATTCCAGCTGCATTTATAGTGACATTCTCAGAGACCCAGAGAACTCTTGCTGAATGGTTAAAGTGGCTGAAATACAGCTTGCCTCTCGATGTATCACCTATCTTTGTGGTAGATTGTTCCAGGACAGAGATGGCAGCAATTTCTACTGCTTTTCCGATGACACATGCTTCGAGCAGTGCGGTCAAATACAAATTCCAAGATCGATCTGGAAAAAAAAACTCTGGAAATACCTCGAGAGATAATGCCCTCGCGAGGGAAAATAATAGGCTGAGAAAACTCTGCTCGCAAGGACCTCAAAGATTTGACGAAGACGAAAACTCTGGATAAATTTAACCAAGCTTGGAGAGAGTACCAAGTCAAATTCCAACATCACGAGGAATGGCTTAACTATCTTCGAAATCAATGGTTGCGTGATCCTGAGGAATAGTGGGCCAGCTCCTGAGAATACCTCAACTGATGAATTTGTAAATAGGATATGCTGGATATTCAAACAAACAATTTTCTTAAATCTAGGCACTCTGTGCTAAAAGGGTTATACGTCAAAGGTCTGAGGAAGCAACGAACCGATTTTCCTGTCCAAAAGATATTGGATGAAGTCCTGCTAGATATGAGGAAGAAGGTTGCGCTGGTTCTTACAGAGAAAATGTATTGTCTCATAAGGCGACTCATGATGTCCAGAGCTACGTCCAGCAATCGGATATTCCTCATGATGGGCCAGAAGAGGAAATGTCGGTTGGTTCGTTTTCCCAAGATTTCCCAAGGAGAAAATTACTGCGTTATCTCCTTTAACGAGGACGGGAAGGTATGAAAGTGCTCTTGCCCATTCATGGATAAAAACAAAGTTGTTTGCAAGCACATGTTCCTGGTGGAAGGGGAGCTGGGACATGAAATCAATTTTGGTACTAGGGAATTGAGTGGTCATCAATTGAATCTCAGTCCACTCTCGCTGACGAACCATGACCGCAGCAGCACGTCTGGGCTTGGAGATGCAATAGACGAAGATTTTAGGAAAGCAAAGAATGTTTAGCGAAACATTCCAAATAGGTATGATCCTACCTTTTGTGAATCTGCTGAAAGATTCCGTCGAACAGTTAAAGCATTGAATGATTCACTAGATGCATTCAAAAAGATAATGCACTTACCCGGATAAATCGCAGTCGAAGAAACAACGACGTTAAACTCTATACCTTTTTAAATATTTAGAACATTCTTTTGAAAATTCACCGTGGCTTGATTTTATTCCCAAATAACGATAATAAGTCTGTTACGTGCTGCGCCTTTCTTTGTTCTGATCAGTCACTCGGAAATATTACACATCATAGGTCATGTGATGGGAGCTATGGTTCGAAACAGATCAAGGATTGTGTTAGCAGGGCTACCTAGTACCAACAGTCTCCACAGCGAGTTTCGGGATCAACGCGGCTGAATTGACGACCCCAACTGCTAGAATGACGACCCCGGAGCCGGCCGCCACCGGCAGCAATTTTTGGTCAGCCGCCCACCCAAAATAGCTTCAGACAAAGGCCGGCCGAACAGCAAAGGGATACCCCTTGGTGCGTCGCCCGTATAATATTGTTTGTGCCAAATACCCACTAAGCCGGCCACAATATTGCTGTCGCGTTCCAATTCCAACGCGTTGAACCGCATTCCCTCAACTCAACACCTACAGCGTTTTTCTCGCCCACCAAGCCCACACTCACGATGCGAGCGCCAAAAGAACCCACACGTGAGGAGTTGCTGGCGGATAGCCATGGCATTCCAGACAGCGACTCGCCTCGCCCTGGGTCACGTGCTTGGTCCAAAAGCACGGTGATGAGCATGCTATCTGTTGCTATGAGCGCACTTGATACAGCCTCCTCTCGTCAAGCCAACCGCGCAGTATCGCGCCTCGCCGAAAAAGCCTTGTCTCAAGCCTCCTCCCTCGGCCTCGGCCTCGATGACGACGACAACGACCTCTTCCAAGCCCTAGAAAAGAAGGGATACCACTGGGACACCTTTGATGAGGCTGCCGCCGCCTACGCCGCAGATGAGCATGAATATGGCTCACGGGCAGCCTGGGCGCCCTCAACACCACAG
>JAKRRZ010000789.1:0-16206 GCA_022627015.2 Podosphaera aphanis | reverse complement strand
GTAGGAAAATCAAGTTCATCTTGCAGAACAGAGGAGAGTGCAACATAGATAGGATGACTTGTATGAAATTTTAAAATTCTCAAGGCATAGAATGATGCAGTTTTGAGGAGTCTGACTTTTGTAGGAATTATCGCAGCCTCCACTTCTAAGCCTGTCAAGACTAGGGCTCGTGTGGTCACGTGTAGACCGATATTTGCCGTTTGTTTTCCTTTGCTAGCGCGCTTCGGCTCGAGTATATACTTCTCGCCTCTCGCGCTCTTTTACTTTTCTTCGTACTACAACTTTGTACATAGTTGACCAATGCAACGATTTGCTAGTCTTCACACTTTGTAGTACCATTCTAAAATTTTGAATTAAACGTATTCCATTCAATCTAGGAGACTATCAAGAATTCTCCCCCGACTCTAAGTATCTCGAACCAATTGATTCTTCTATTGCAAAACCCAGAATAAAATTTCTCGAACATCAACCTGCTGAACTGTCATATTCTATCCGGTTGTACAAAAAAAAAAATCAAATCTCTATCGAATTTAGAACTAAGATAACTTCAAGTCAATGTTCGGTGTGAACAATTTCAAGAATCAAAATTCAACGGAAGATTCATTTCTTTACACAAAGACCGAAAAAATGAAGACCGAAATCCCACAATCCCAAACTTCAGTGTCCTCCAGTTGAATTTCCACCACCAATGGACCACATAGGGGAATTTAAATCCAGTATACCAAATGAAGAGAACAACAGGACTTTTTGGGATGAAAAAATCGAAGAAACATTTACGTTTCCCGGAATGACTTCTGGATGGAAATTCGAGAAGCTATTCAACCTGGAGTCACTGTTGTATGAATCAGATAAGCATGATGTGAACAATAATGATATAAAATTTGTCCTAAATTATATTGCAGCCAATGAAAATACTAATTCAGGGATAAATTTGTTAGAAGACAAAGATCTTATCAATGTCAAAACATCTGCTGATATTGAAGGTTGGGCTGCAAAAAATCCAGAAAGTTCTCGAAAATTGTTGGCTGAAGCGATCCCTCTTGCAAGTAATCTTGTCTATAATCTTGAATTTATGGGGTATGTGCAACGAAATTTGTCATATCTTGGAAAATTAAATGAAAACTTTAAGGAGCTTTGGCGTCAATGGGCACATCGACAAGATGAGGTCCAAGTGCTCAATAACGATTTATCCAGCAAAGATGAGACTATAAGACTACTGGATCAGGATATAGAAGTCGCAATCCAGCAGCGAGATGATCATCATCACGCTGCTCAACTGTGGAAGAAAAGGGTTGCTGAACTCACCGAATTGCTAAGACAACGAACTAATGGTGAAGCTGAAGGAGATAACATCGGATCTTTAGGCCATGAAAAAACGGAGAATAGCCCAGCCCCTCCCAGAGCGCTGACCCAGCCGGAACCAGAGCTAACAAGTGTAAAATATACAGGTAATAAATACCTTGATATATTGAAAATGCGCTGTGAAAACATGGAATTTTTACAACATATCTAAAGCTTGCAGCCACCTAGTAAATTTACAGGTGATTCTGAACGCTTCCAGACCTGGACTGCTGAGTTGATTGAGTATTTTCAAAGGAAATAAAGACTTCTACAAATCGACCGATCGTGGCTTAGCGGTGTTTGCCTAGTCGAGAATTGATAGAATTCCAGCAAGCCTGATTCGTTAGCTTACTCTTTCCGGACAAGAATTTCCATCTCTTTATGAACTACTTAAGTTCATGTATCAAACATACGGCATAAAGGATTTATACAGCTATTATGAAAGAAAGTTCAATGCAATGAAATGGCCGTCAGGTTTGGATCAATGTCAGAACTTGGCAATTTTCAGGGCCCAAATAGCGCCCTGCAAAGATACACTAGGATGGGCTGATCGAACCACAATCTCAAAGTTTCTAACCAAATTACCTTTGTGGACGCAGCGAGATCTAGCGACCTTACGGTACGATAATGACATTTATAATGAATTCCTCGAGGAACTTTACAACTATTTTAGGCGCAATTATACCTCTCGTTAGCTACTTGCTGAATCCAAAAACTTACTTTTAAATGAGAATAAAGTTCCTATTACAGATAAAAATAATTATAATAAATTATCGCCTGACACAGCATCCCCCGCATTAAAAAGCAACTATCCGACCAGTGGTGGAAGTAGCATTGATCTCGAATTGAAAGCAGCTCGAAAGGAACAGCTGCGTGAACAGGACCGTCGGGAAGGCAGATGTTACTACTGCCACCAGAAAGGCCATCTAACGTCCCTATGCCAAAACGAACCGAGCGGGGTAATTAAGAGCATTCAAGACATAGAAGTCAATGCTTCGCAAACTGCTTCTTTCAGCTCTCCTGAATTTTCTGAGACGGAAAACTAAAAACCTCTGGTGATAGTCGCCACCGGGGGTGTCAATGCAAGTTTCATTTTTCAGAAAAAGAAGATTTAAATCATTTTATTTCTATGTCAAGTCGGTGGGAATTTATTGGAGAAGATGAAACGATAATCCCTTGTAAAGCAGGAACTAAAAATAAAAATTTAGTATAAATAAAAGCTTTTCTTGACTGCGGAGCCTTTTATAATTTTATTCCGCGAGACTTGGCGCAACGTTACTACATTAATGTGAAAGAACTAAAAGTGAAGAAAAAAGTACACGGCTATCAAGGAAGAAACGGGACAGAGGAGTACATCACTGAA
Organism: Podosphaera aphanis; assembly: GCA_022627015.2. Lineage (NCBI taxonomy): Eukaryota > Fungi > Ascomycota > Leotiomycetes > Helotiales > Erysiphaceae > Podosphaera > Podosphaera aphanis. Next base: position 13,502 of record JAKRRZ010000789.1, on the reverse strand, counting down.
TGCGCAGAATTCCCACTTAAAATTGGTGAGCACTATAAATTGATACGTTGTTACTTGGTGAATAGTTGTGGTAGGCATCAGATGATTCTAGGATATTGTTGGCTTCGAAGACACGATTGTGGTATACGATTAGGGCAAGAAAGATTAGCTTTTGATAGCAAATACTGCACCACGAATTGTACATCTCACGGAGATAAAGTTATTATAAAAGCACTGGAAATTTCTAAACCTTCAAAGAAACATCCAAAATCAGAAGTTCTTCGGCCAAGAAGAATAATCGAAGACTCAACGACACCTCTCTCAATGACTGAAATAAAATTGCTTAAATTATTAGAAAACGAAATGCAAGCATCAAAGACAAGAGAAAAACTCGAAAATTTTAACTCTGCTATAGATATAAAAATGTGCATCATTAAGGCTATCCAAGCCTATGCAAGAATTCAGACTACAGATGCTATTTGTGGAATATTTATGAGAGACCTAAAGCCTGAAATTATTGTCGAGGACTTGAATATTAGTAAAATTATTAAAGGAGATTTTGAAATATTCATGAGAAACAAGGTAGATCCTAAGTTTCAAGATAAACTACTGTCTATTTATGATGCATGGCAAGATTTATTTTCTAGAAAAGCAGCTGATGAGCTGACAAAAGATTCTGAAAGAGATCACAAAATCCGCATCTATCAGAATTAAAAACTCTCCTATCACAAACCACGATAGTTTAGCCGAATGGAATTAGAGCTTACAAAAAAGTATATCGATGATATACAAGCCAGAGGACATATTGTGTCTAGTGATTCGGCCGCAACATCACCGTTATTGATTGTAAGAAAACCTGGTGGCGGTCTACGTGTTTGTGTTGATTATCGCGACCTTAATGAAGTTACAATCAAAGATCGTTATCCAATCCCGCTGATTCAGGAGACTTTAGCGTGTTTAGCAAAAGCTAAAATATTTACAAAGCTCGACGTGATTGCTGTCTTCAACAGAATTCGAGTACGTCACGAAGATGAATGGCTAACCGCCTTTACAACAAGATGGGGTTCATATCAATATAAAGTAATGCCTTTCGGTTTATGCAATGCACCGTCAACGTTCCAAAGATACATAAATAATGCATTACATGAATACCTAGATAGATTTTGCTCCGCTGATCTGGACGATATCCTGATTTGGGGCGAGACCCTTGAGGAGCACGTTGAGCATGTAAAGAAAGTTCCACAAAGGATGCGTGAAAAAGATCTTTTTGCTGACTTATCAAAATGCGAATTTCATGTCGTAGAAGTCAAGTTCCTTGGTATGATAATAAGCACTGAAGGAATTAAAATGGACCTAGCAAAAATTAAAGCAATAATGGAATGGGAATTACCTACAACAGTCACTGGAGTTTTGGGATTCTTAGGACTCACTGGATATTATCGGCGTTTTATTAAAAATCATTCCTCAATTGTTTTGCCACTCACTGCGTCGACAAAGGGCTTACCACATTCCAAAGGTAAAAACACCAAAATCAATATAACAACAGAATTCGAACAGGCTTTTCAGAATTTTAAAACTGCTTTTCAACATGATATAGTCTTGAAAATATTTGACCCTGAATTACCGATAAAAGTCAAATGTGACAGCTCAGGTTGGGCATGTGGTGGTGTTATAGAACAAAATGCTGGAGACAATAAATAGTATCCCACTGCGTTTTTCTCCAAAAACACACAGCTACCGAGTCAAATTATGACATTTATGATCAAGAGCTAATGGCTATAGTCAAGGCATTTGAAGAATTCCGCCCAGAACTCATGAGTATAGACCCAAATTCACCAATTTATGTCATATCTGATCATAAAAATTTACAAAGTTTTATGCGAACAAAGAAATTAAGCCGTCGTCAAGCTAGATGGGCACTTTGTCTTTCTCAGTTTAATTTCAAAATTATAAATGAGCCTGGAAAAAATAATATCGTAGCTGACGCACTCTCCAGGCGTAAGCAGGATTTACCAAAAGACGTTACTGATGAAAGGCTCACGATAAATCATCAAATTTTACTAAAAAGGAGTAATATCACGGAAGGAATGATTAATTCCAATAATGAAGAGACTATCAAAGTCCTCCCGACTGTTACAGAGCATGTGGAAACTAATACGTTGGATAACGCCACAATCAATTCTTTACAAATGTCCCTCATAGAAATAAAGAAATCGAGTATCGTGCTGTTGATTCAGATTCAGATTCAGATTCAGATTCAGATTCTAATGACGACATCGATGATACTGAAGTTAATCAAAATTACTTAGATATAAAGATACCGACTGCGAATTTAATCCAGGCAGTATATGAGAATGATCAAATCTCAAAAGAAATATTTGAAATTTTAAACAGTGAAAATAACCGTCGCATGCCTAAGCATCCTAGCGGGCCAGATGGATCAATGGCATACCATCCAGCTCGTCTCATCCACATTCATTAAGAAAAAATTATGATAAATACATTAAACTACTTAAAACGTCTAATTCTACAGTCAGAGCCTAAAGGCTGCATACAGAATGAGTTAAAAAAATGCCTAAGCATCTGATCAAAGCTGGTCATAATTTTTCATTGGCTGACTGCCAAATTAAAGGATGTAAGGACCTCGTATCAGATAGAAGAAGACTCTTCGTCAACAAATTACTTTATATCCCGAACAATAAGGTGTTGAAAAGAAGGCTATACGCCGAAATCCACGATCATCTAATATCAGGGCACTCGGATTTCAAAGCAACGTATTTTTCTATGATAAAACATTACTATTAGCCTCTTATGGCAAAATAAATCGACCAATTTTGTAAAAATTGTGCAATCTGTCGTCGTACAAAGTCCTCAAGGGATAAAAAGAATGGTTTCTTAAGACCTCTCTCGATACCAGAAAAGCGCTGGCAAGATTTATCTATCGACTATATAGTGCAACTGCCAATCTGTACGAGAAATCATAACCAATATCAACATATTGTAGTTATTTGTGATCGCCTTTCAAAAAGAAGACACTTTATACCAGTCGAAACTATCAGCTCAAAAGAACTAGTGAGGGTATTTCTTCCAATATTCTCACAACATGGGTTACCGCAATCCATAGTTTCTGATCGAGGGACAAATTTCATATCTAAGTTTTGGAAAACATTATGTTCGAGGTTAGGTATTTCCTTGAAATTTTCAACCGCATACCATCCTGAAACGGATGGTCAAACGGAAAGGTTCAATCAATCACTTGAGGAATATCTTCGTAAATACGTCAACTACAATCAGGATGACTGGGTAGATTGGCTTCATCTGGCAGAATTTCAGGCAAATAATACTGTTAATGCAACAACAGGAATGACACCATTTTTTGCTGACACAGGTTTTCATCCGAGGATAGGATTTGAACCACAAAAAATTCAAGTTGAGAATATCGGTAATAAATCTTCTCCGGAAATTCGTAATGCTGACGACATTGCAAAGCGAATGGATGACATAATTGAACACCGAAAGATTAATGCAACTTGGATGCAGGAATTTCAAATGAGACATGCTAATAAACATAGAAGTGACGCACCATTATTTAAAGTTGGTTACTTGATTTACGTTGATACCAGAAATTGGAGAACAGAAAGACAAGCAAAAAAGCTGGACGATAAATACGCAGGACCGTGGAAGGTTACGAGAGTTATTCCTGGAAGCAAAGCAATAGAAGTGGATTTACCAGAAAGCCTCTCCTCGGAGGGCATGATCAATGTTTTTCACCCGAATTTATTACGTCTTAATATACCAAATCCGATACCACTCCAAGATCCACCCAAACCAAAACCCATCAAAATTGTACCGAATCCTAACTCCAAGGACGGGCAAGATGAGTATCTCCTTTTTGATGAAGTTGTGGACTGCAAAAGATTCAGAAATAAATGGAAATATCGAGTAAAGTGGACAGGAGATCCAAAATACCAATGGGAAGATGAAGAGAATTGGATTAACCATTATGATGCGTGGCTTTTTCATTGGAAATATCCTAATAAGCCCAAACCACCTAATCAAAAGATACCCAAAAACTGGTTGCCTAAAAAGGAAGATTGGGATTCAATTAAAGACATCGCAGTGGTTTAAAAACTCATAATCAGCAACTGGTCATAATAATTTGCAAAAGAACCGCAAGTTAGGGTGTTAAGGGTATCAATCAAATTTAGAAACACCCACGGGAGTTCGTGTACGTTCTTTGGGGGGGAGTAATGTCAGGACTAGGGCTCGCTTGGTCACGTGTAGGCCGATGTTTGCCGTTTGTTTTCCTTTGTTAGCGCGCTTCAGCTCGAGTATATACACTACTCGCGGTAAGTTTGGGAAGTCGGTTAGCAATAGCTTGTTAGAGCTGAATGATCACTTATCACAATCTTGGAGATTTGGAGAGATAAAAAGGCTGTTGATCGTAAGCTGTAGAGATGATGATTACTCCAGCTCAGAAACAGGTCGCTAAGTATAATATCTATCTAAAGAAAAAGAGATCTGGTGATTTATATTGATATGGTTTAGCGTATTTACCAACCTCACAACTTTGTAGAAAGGTTAGTGTGTGCAGATCTTTGTGAGTGCACACGACTATCACAGGATTATCACATCCAAAGTTGGGTGTAATTAATTTCATGATAGCAATCATTTCAACAACAGCTCTGAATAATTTTATTCACTGTCGCCTTCATGCGGATGTCACGGGTAGGCTCAGCAGGTCCATACCCCACTATGACTTTAACAAGCTTCTCAGGTCCAAATGTCTCAAGAGCTTTACAGTATTCGTGCAGGCAACTGGCTGTATCAGGAGCCAACCTGCTAACCTATTCACAGCTCTCATCGGGGATTGGAATACTTAGTGACTGCCGAAGATATGTCAGGAAGAGTAGGGCGAGAAGTTCCGTTTCTTTTACTTAACATTACATGCATTTGGCTTTAAGGCTAGGAAACAAGCAATTTGGACGCTGGTGTTTGAAATTCATATGTATTTAACTGGCTACCATTTTTGTAGCGGCTCACGCGCTGAGACTGAGTCAGGCATGCCATAGAAGATAAGGTATACGGGATTCTGAAACTAATCGCACAGGCATTAATAAGCGCGTATTAACTCAGGATTTGCAAAGGCAAAAAAAAAGGTTCGTTATCATCAATACGAATGGAAATCATGTACAAAATTATTGTCAGCGATTACGAGTGAAGGGGCAATGACAATATCGTGTTCAACATTCCATGATTAACATGGTTTAATATTTGTTCTCACACCAATGTTGTGGACAGAGACCCTTTGTATATAGTGAACTCTTAAGTCTAGTTTATGAAATCAAGTTCTTTCACCCTTATTGCCAATTGCTGCCCAGCTCATATTAACGGTTTCCCAACTATTCATATCACATTATAACTTATTGTGAATTGGACTAAGCTAAATCTTCAACGATAGATATGGTGTCGGAACTTAAAAATCAACCATCTTCAGCTCCATCAACACCAAGTTTTTAAACCCAAATGAATTTAGCCAACGCACTCTAAAATTGAATTTCTTTTCATTAGCTGATAGATAATTACATAAATAATAATCATATGAAATGAATTTTATCTGAAAGGCACTGGTTGTGAAGTTATTTACGTTTACAAATCTGATAAGTTGTATGGGAGCTTAGGATTTGAAACATGCACGAGCCACCTGCGGCACACCTAATCGGTCAATCAGAGTCGATACACGTGATCTCAAAACGCCCAAATGAGTCATGTAATTCTGGCTCGGCTACCCGCGGCTGTATACAGCGATATCTGTGTACGTCTATTACGATACTTTATGGGGATGGCCCTTAAAATAAGCCTATAACGATATTCTCGCTTAAAATATGGGGCGTGCACGGATGGAAAGTGTCGAAAATTTTTGAAACAAATTGTTGATTTTCGTGTTCTCACACCAAACATTATGCAAAAAAAAGTGGCCACATGTTCAACAACATCTCACTTGCAAGCTTGAAGCGTAACAACTACGCTTTAGAATGAACTCCAATTTTTGATTTGATGTAGTCTAGTATCTCTAAAATTTCTAGATAAAATTTCAAGTTTCCAATTCTACTTGACAAAAAGTTATGAACTAAAAAAAAGATGACTAAGCATTTGGCCATTTTTTGGCACCCGTGTTAGTATCTTGTAATGCCACCCTTTGCAGCCACCAATGGCTCTATCCATCTTGGTATTGATGCTGTAGGCATTTAGCATGTCCTGGGGGTCACCTTCGCCCATTTTCTCAAAATATCTTCCCAAAATTCCCTGACTCCTTGCGGTTTTCCTATTTCGCCCTTGTCTTCTCTTCCGTTCACCCCCAGGAATGCTCTACAGAGTTCAAGTCTAGTGACTGGGCATGCTACTCCAAGCAAACGGTGCCTCAGGAGTCCAGGCAAGCTATTTTGGCCTGGGTGGTATGGTTAAGATCATTATCTCGTTGCAAAGTCATCTGGGCAACACAGGGCCAAACATGTTTCCTCATGCTGCGAGATGGATCTTCGTCCAGGATGCTGATTTACGATCGTGCATTCATCTGTTGATCTATTTGTTAATCATCTGAGCTGTCAGATTAATTGGAACAATATTACGGACCAGGGACTGGCGTTGGGGTAATGTTTTGGATTACGTAGCTTTGTAGCACGTGAAATTATATATGTATTTCCTTGCGCGGTGAGACTTTGAGAAATAGTCAATATTTTATCATATATAGTTCTACATTTACAAACCACTGCTGATATCGCGTGTTCGTGAACTTGAACTGTTCGACAACTTACCGCTTAGCTAAATTCATAGATAACTTCGACCATAAAGAATCTGTGATCACGCTCGGCAACAATAGGCCCAGTACTCGTTCAACCGTCACCTGTGATGCGCCGGTGTGTTAGGCGAGGTAACAGGGGACACACACGGATCGCTGGAGAGACAGGAGGGAGCGCGGAGGGCGCTCTAAGGTAGTTTAAGCGGGGTTAACGCGGAGAGCGTTCAACGGACTGGGGAGCGAAGAGGTGACGGAAGTCATTGGAATGACGGGACGGATGTGGAGAGGTCTTTTAGATTATTAACCTCATCGATGGGGTCGGATGGTGTAGTGGTATACCGTCCAGGCCGGTCTTCAAAGTAGGGTTTGGGTAGCCTGAACATCTACTCCACTCGAGACAGAAGATCGCTGGTTCGACTCCAGCAGACCTTACCTTACTAAGGGAAGCTACGATGATGATGGTGGCATGTCTAGATAACTCAAGGTTTTTTGAGAGGTTTCCCTTGAGTGAGTTTCATGGATGGTATAGTTCGGTGGGGATGAAGAAAAAGCCGCCTGCCACAACCATAGTGGTTCTTGCAAATGATATCCGAGGCATGATGTTCATCACGACTATATCATCATTGTATCCGACTGAAGTCGACACCTGCGTGGGCCAAAAGGCGCCTGATCGGGAATAAGAAAAAAAAAAAAAAAAACCTATTCGATGAAGACAGAAAACATAATTAGCGTAGAGACTAATCAGAGACCGGAGCGAACTACTTCTACTCAATTTTTTACCCCAAAAGAAAACATAAGGCTAGAAGAGAATTTAAAAACAAAAGAAAATATCAGTCCGAGGCAATGATTTATGAAATCCTGACATCATACAGCTACTGTATAACGGTGGTATCTTTTTGGCTAGCCTAGATATAAATCAGTTACTACTCTCACAGCATAGTCAACCGACATGAGCAATTTGGTCTGCAGGAATTGGGGTTAAAGGCATGAAAAAAAGCCTAAGAGAAAGCCTTGTCCATCTGTCCCCGCAAAGCTAGATTAGAATTCGCATTCAAGCACAAGGATTGGACAATTGAGGATCGGAAGAGGGGTTTTTACATCGCAGGAACCAAGATCAACCGTATCTCCAGTGATAGGAAGCAGTACAAACCGCAAAAGGCTTCAGGGAAATAGTACAATTTCAACAGTCATATTTGGGAGAGCAAGCGTTACGATATGGGGATCTATATCTTGGCTTGAACCAAACTCAATGGTTCAGCTGATTGAAAAGATGAATGCACGATCGTAAATCAGCATCCTGGACGAAAATCCATATCGCAGCATGGAGAAAACATGCTTTGCCTTGTGTTGCCCAGATGACTTTGCAAGGAGATAATGATCTTAATCATACCACCCAGGTTAAAAGAGCATGCCTGGACTCCTGTGGCACCGTTTGCTTGGAGTGGCATGCTCAATCACTAGATTTGCTAGATTTGAACTCCATAGAGCATCCCTGGGCTGAACTGAAGCAAAGTAAATAGAAGTTTGATATTTCAAGATGTTTAATTTATGAGTTACTACTTAACAACTGTCTCGAGGGATGGTTGTGGGAAGTTGTGGCACCGAAGGTTAGAATGTGATTTTTCAGCAGTCAATTTTGACAACTTTGCGAGCATCTCGCTCACGCAAAAAGACTTATCATGATGCGAAAACTTGTTACAGCCCTCGAATTCTATCTAAAGAATCATATTAATAGAAATTCAATTCAATTCAATTTATAATATTGTGGTTGAGTTATTTCAATTGGCGCATGCAGTGTCGAAAAAATTGTGTAATGATGTCCCTCACCTGCTAGCGAAGCGATTAAGTGAGGTGGGGCAGTGACCAACCGAACAAGTAGTACATGTATGACGTTTAGCCGAGAAGCTATTCCGTGGCTCTGAGCTCCCCGACGACCCGACTCACAAGCAACATCAGCCACCGAGCATGAGAGCCAAACAACCAAACCCGTCAAGACTTTGAACTCCCGTGACGACGTGACTGCAGCCGCACGACCGCTCATCTCCTGAACCGTCACCGCCGGTCATTGCGGAAGGTGACATGCATCCTACCGGCGCCCGCGGACGGACGTTCCCGTCGAAACCCTTCCAGAGCAGCGCCGATGCCAATACGATTGCGGCACGATACCGGCGCGCGTTGGCCAAACACCCGTTCGTCTTGTTCGGGCTCCCCTTCTTGGGCACCATGGTCGCCGGCTCGTTTTTCTTAACGCCCGCCACTGCCGTGCGCTTCGAAAAGCATGATCGGAAGGTGCGCCGCATGACGCGCGAAGAAGCGCTTGGGATCGGGAAGTCAGGGCGCAAAGTCGATATGAAGGAGGAATACTATGTGCGTGGAAAGCTCCTCTTGCTGGTGTCAAATGTCGAAGACGCTAATACTGACGAATTGCCTTTTTTCTAGAGACTCGCGGCCAAGGATCTGGACAATTGGGAACAAAGACGGGTGAAGAGATTACCTGGAGAACCAGATGGGAAACTTTGAATTATGTCCATGGAGACTAAAAACCTAACTTTCCCATCAGTCAAATCAATGATATATGTATTTTTTACGATGATCGATCTATTTGGCCTTTATACTAGATACCCCCGTGTATATAAGAAAAATAGACAAGTACAGCACTCTAAACCAAACTTCAAATCGCATGAAACCAATCATTTAAACGAACTTTTGGGGATTTTCGTGTGGCTAACGATTTCCTGACTGATTATTTGCAACTGACCCTTAAAAGTCTAACTATATAGTGATCGCCGAGGGCTATCTAACTCAGCTGAATCCAATGCCGTCAAGGCTTTTCTCAGATACAAGCGTCATTTTCTAGAGACACATCAAGGTCTCTGACTCTCAAAACAAAGCATGGGGCAAAACTGGAATCGACTGTAAATTCAGCGGCGAATAGATCGACTCCAGAGACGTGAGAAATATGGTGCCTAAACATGTCGTTATCTCAATTGTTGATTGCTTTAAAGTCAAATTTGACAAGACGCTTTCAGTTGACGAAAGACTTTGATGGTCAAATCGTTGACATCTCTAATGAACACATCTTTGGAAAGCTTGAGGATCGTCGGAAAACGTTGGTCGTCGAGGTCAAGTTGTGGTCTAGCCCAAGGGGAACAATATCCTGAATGACTAACCGATCAGCCCCAACGGAACATGCACGTAAAAGAGTGCGGAATTCAAATCACGGCGCTTCGAGTCCATCTGAGATGGGCTGGAGTAATTTAGCTGCAATTAAGTCCTGTCCTCAACATGGAACCCTCCACTCAAAAATCGTTTCAAGCTGGAATCCTCTCTTCCACACACACAACCCCCACCGACCAACTCCTCAGCTCAAATTTCTCCCTCCCTCCAGGGAAGCCCAGATGTTCTGTTGTGATCCATTCACATGATGGGCTGCTAGAAAAAAAACTCTGGTGTCCTTCAGCGCTGAGTCGAAGTATGCTTTACGGGTTGTTGTGGACAGAGGGCAACTTTGACTCATATGATCTTGATGCTACGAGGGAATATTCGATCGAATATGCAATCGGCAATTTCTTTGCCCGGCAGTGTTGAAGGCCATTCCACTCTTCTTTTTTCCTGGGCAGTCGACTCACATACAGCTTTCCCTGAGTGCTAACTTGAATTTCCACTCGAGATGCTCCTTCATCTGGTGCATCAGCAATCCTACCACGCACATGTGGCGTCAATACCTTGCCTCGTGTTCACCAGACTTCTCGCCATAAATTTGGTACGGGAATTCGCTAGTTTCGGCGGTGAACACTTGGCTGCCTCGTCGATATCCTTTTGTTCGGCAGGGAATTCGCACACTGTGATGTCGCTCGCAACCGTAGGCAGAGAAAGCTTGAGTAGGGGCCGGTTTGGTCTATCGTCACGTTGCCATTGACAGGAGCAGGCTTCTTGGGAGTGAGAGCTGATCACGGACGACACGCTACGGGTACATCTGCCTCGTGTAAACATGAGTGACATGTGAGTTGTATCCATGTACTACTATGGATGCGGCTCTGGCTTAACAGCCGTCGATTTTCACCACCTGACCTTCAGTAGACGGGACTAGAAAGCCCCGCGGTCAATTAGGCTTCACACACACGCTCGACGTTAACGATAGGAGCACAATTTGAAAACAAGGACACCGTGAGCTTTCGGCTGAGCGAAATACATGTCCATGTAACACTGACAGAACCGAACGCTCGCCCTGGTGGTCGAACAGCCGCAAAGCCCGGCGGCGCTTCGGGCTGGTGTATCGATCGCGGGGTCAGCGAATTTACGCGGCGCCAGTGCGACTGTTGTGCTGGTGATGGTTGAGATTACGATGATAAGGGTAATCATCACTGGAACTGAAGGTAGAACTTTCTAGGCGATTCCATAATGAGCAGGTAACTGATAGAACACTTTTAACGCGGTGGTTCTAGATCATACTTCTTGTTGGAAGATTCTCGAAGGATCTGTGATGCTTAATTGGGAAATCAAAGCGATACTTTAACCATCTCATATATGTATATAAGATACCTCTTCTACCTCGTCAATCTACGGAGTTCTGAATATCAATAATATCAGCAGTTAATACTCACTCTACTCATCATCATTCCAAAACCTTGAGTCAAGATATCCTCCGTAAGCTCTTACCTTTATAAGACGACCAAGGGAGTCGGTCCTCGCGTGTCGATAATGCCGCGCGGGGGTCCGATTTATGCACGAATAAAACTTGCGAAACAGTCGGTTCGGAGGTTGATGGGTCTCGTCATGAGCGATCGGCGGAGGGAGCGTCGCGGGGCGGGGCGGAGGAGACCGGACGGACATCGCCGACGACAAGGCCTGATCGTGGACGGCTTGCCCCTCCATGCCTGCATTAGTGTTGCTAAGCAGGCAGTCTCTTAAGCGAAATAATGTTCCTGTCTTGCCCATGTCATTCGCCAAAACTTTTCACAGGCACTAATGTAGGGAGACTAATGTAGGTAGGGGGGCATGCCGATCAGGGCTGATACAGAATCCGATGCGTTACATGGCAGTCACGAATCTTCCTGGAAAACGGAAGTTCATGAGGCGGGCGGATCGCGATGAAGAGCCCCAGGTTGAGTCTCTCAGCAGTAGATGGCATTCTACCTGACGACTATGGAATTTCAGATTCTATGATGCGGTTACTACGTATCGGTGATCGAAGAATCCTCGACAAAGAAACTCATGAGGATATGTGGCCATGTGTTCTCCCAATATTCCTGAATTCAGTGATTCTAGTTTCGCTTTCTGGGTGAGTTGACCAGTGTTATTCGAGATCGACCGTGGCATCTGGTGGGTGGATTACATTTCCGTTCCGTACACGTAAACTGCCCCTCCTCTGTCTGACTACCTCGCTTGAACTCTAAATTTTATGCCGTTGTTATTTCACGTGATATATTATTATAATGTGAGAGCCAACCCATCTCGGTGTGCCCGAACATCTTTCTCGATCAACTTGTCTGACTTTCTTGAATACTTGTTAGTATTACCATCGCTATTGACTGAATTGATTCTTGAAGATAGAGATGCGCCTGTCAAATGCGAAAGTTCTCAAAACCGAGCCTCTGGTAAGCTTCAACTGAGTGCTACCGCCACCATCAACAAATCTGTGCCGAGCGCCATGGGACGAGTCTGACTCAGTTCTGAATTGGAAGAGCTAACTTGATTCATGCGAGCGTAGAAGAGCGAAGATGCAAAGTGGGCTCGCTTGATACTGTGAGCTATGCGATCCAACCACACTCCCACTGTTAAGTATTTCGCTGAGAGCGTTCCTACGTAGGACGACATACGAAGATCCGCAAGGAACACAGCGCACATGGGAATACGCAGAGCGCCAGACAAGACCTAAAACTTCACCGGTCGATGGCGTCGGCATTGTCGCAATCCTTGACCTCCCTACAGGTCCGTACCGTCCTGATCCGTTGCCTCCCTGCCCACACGGAAGAAATCATCTAAGACTCGAACATAGGACCTGAGATTGTGCTCCAGAGGCAATATAGACCTCCGGTTGACGCTGTTTGCATTGAAATTCCTGCTGGTCTTGTAGATGACGGGGAAACTCCCGAGCAGGCCGCTTTACGGGAACTTAAAGAAGAGACGGGATACGTGGGCGAGCTCTCCCTCTCTACTTGCATCATGATGAATGGTACCACCTCATACTCCAGTGTGTTTCCCTGCTCGTTGTGACCCGGAACTAACACTGCCGGTTCAGATCCAGGCTTTTGCAACACAAATCTCAAGATGATTCATATGACGGTCGATATGAGTAAACCAGAAAACCAAAACCCACAGCCGGAATTGGAGGAGAATGAATTTATCGAAGTGTTCACATTGCCCCTTCGGGAGTTGTATGCTCAATGTGAGAAGTGGGAGACGGAAGGTTACGCTGTTGATGCTAGGGTCGCTACCTTAGCTGAAGGAATGGAGATGGCCAAGAAATGGAAATTGTGACTGACGCCTTTGTCGGAAATTTGGAGACATGAATCTGTACTACCTTGCGTAATGACCCCATATAATGTCTCCCTATCCACATCATTTAGTCAGACTGTAAATTCCGTTTTATGATCTTGTAGGAATAAGTTGTCAGCCGATCACACCAACTGGATAATTATGTGATCTACGATTTAGCGTGTGATCTACTATTTACCGACAACGCACTCCACCGACAAATTGAAATCACCCCTTGACGATCTTC
>JAKRRZ010000788.1:0-16211 GCA_022627015.2 Podosphaera aphanis | reverse complement strand
AAAGCAAAGCAAAGCAAAGCAAAGCAAAGCAAAGCAAAGCAAAGCAAAGCAAAGCAAAGCAAAGCAAAGCAAAGCAAAGCAAAGCAAAGCAAAGCAAAGCAAAGCAAAGCAAAGCAAAGCAAAGCAACCATAGCTCGCAAAGAGTTCGCAAGGTGCTCACTTGTCGTAGACGTTCTCTTTGCGGCTCGCAGTATAGAATTGACTCCTGTTTCTTCGCTGCCTCGGCGCGAGGAATTTGTGCTTTTCACGCGTGGGCGGGGCACGGCAGGTTTGGTTGCCTGGCTGCACCCTTTCTCTCGAGGATCCGTGTGATCTGATGATTTGGGAGCACGTCTCTAGCTTTTGCCGAGGACCGTTGCAGAACAAAAGCATCGTCGTCTGCCGCCACGCATCTCGATCTCCGAATCCGCGAGGTCTTTTACGTTGTGCAGCGAAAAGCCGGGTCCACACTCAGACGCAACCTCACTTTCCTGTCGAGCCCTTCTATTCCCACCGAGACCCATCCAAGACCAGCCCGGCTCATCGATCTCGAGCGAACCTGAGCATCGGTCTCTTCAACCTTCAGACGATCGTTCCAGCATGACGAGATCTCCTCCCGACCCTGCGTGAAAAGACGCAAGAGATCGAGATTTGCCCCCCCTCCATAGATCTCTGCAACGTTTCTGATTGCAAGATACGGCACGCACCTCGCTGATATGAGACCCGAGAACACACAGGCAACCGATCGGTGAAACACTCCATCGCGGTCCATCCGCCGCGTAGGTTTACGCTTCCCCGTGTCCGGTACTCCAATAACGTGGAGTATGAGCATGCGATTGATTTCTGGCCGATGGAGAGCGGGGGTTTCATCTTATACGGAGAGGGGGATCTTGTAGGGCCGGCGCATTTCACGCACGAGAGATGGTCCGGTTTCAGCACTGTGCGCTCGAGCTAGCAGGGATAAACTTTTCCGCTGTCCGTGAGCTTCCTCAGATGAACTCGTCATCATCCTGTACGATCTTTGACAGTATATCATTGTGAGGAGAAAAATTTTCACGTAAAACACAAACATACGCTGGGTGTCGTGCTGGAAGTAGTTTTGCGATGAGATCCACGTGAATATGTGTGTGAATATATCTCCTGAGATGAAAGTCGCATTCAACGAGAGATGGAACGACAACAAAAAAAGCACACGTAAGATGAAGAAGAAGAATATATATTGCTGGTTCGAACCATGAGACTATCTTCTGACGTGAAGACTCCTATTTCCCCATGTTGGATCTGGGATTACTTTGGCTGGACTTCAGCCCGATAGCAAGCCTAAGCGGCATTGCGTCGAACCAATCACTTGGGGCCCATCCCGAACTTTTCGACGCCGAGACGTAGAAGAAGAGGTTACCGGCAGCCTATGAGCGCACGACAGAAAACAGGATAAAGGCTCACAGATTTCCATCAGCCAGAGGACCATCAAATCATTACGAATTTTAGAAAGCATATTTCTCAAAGCTTCGTTTCGTTTCGTCCCAACCCTTCGCCTTAATTAATCTTTTTCATATTTCCTTTCCCACCGGTCCTTCGAATCAAGATGCATAGATCAGTCTTTCTCGTCACACTTGCGGCCTTTTTCTCATCAGGCGTCATGGCAGGCCCACGGGTTTAACTGAGCTCCTCAGTGGTGAAACGAGCTCCGGCATGCGTCTCTTCAATTAATAATGACCCTATTCTTCTAAAGTTGATCAGAGCTGACGCTACGGCTACTGAGGACAAAAAAGATAAAAAAGATAAAATGACAATGATGACAATGATGACAAAGGAAACAAAGGAAACAAAGCTAACGAACAAAGTTCCGCACCAAACGCCGCCGCTGACCCCTTCACAGAGATCCTCGGTATCACCCAGTCACCCCCTTCCGCTTCCTTGCATACACTTAAGCCCCTCTCCCGATGCTCGAATCTCCGCTAATATCATTCAACAGGTGATATCACAAGTCTCGGTATTTAATGATCCTGGCAGCTAGTCTTTTGGCCTCGACTGACGTGACCTCCCCTAGACCCACTTTCAGCCACAAGCGACTTTGTGACACCAGTCACCGGTCCCCTACCTATATAGGCACGTAAAGAGCTAGGTAGGATAAGTTGACTCAGGATGTTCGTCAACCCTTACTAAGATATATCTAATTGCTGCTGAGGGAAGAATCGGTGCACAATAGCTGCTGGGTGTTGGGTGACGAGTATAGTGTGACGGCTAGTACACCGATGTAGTTCTTGTGGCCTTGGCTATACAGCCTAGGCTGTCCGACGACCTCGTTGCCACATACAAAGGAGTCTAAAAGCTATAGATGATCGGAGTCTCGCTACTCAAGATCTAGGTTTATCTAGTCAACGAATGGTTGGGTTGTCTCAATACGAGAAATGTACGAGAGGGATATGTATATAGAGCCTGTTTGGTTAGCAGTTTTAGATTCCATCTCCAGTTAAGAAATCAAACTACCTTTCGACATATCAACGCCCACGCTTTTTATATCGAAACTGTTACACATCTGCAGAATCTGTTTTTGGACACGCGTGTTTACGCAATCTCTCTATCTTGTTATTTTAGGAGAGATCTTCGATTAGTTGTAATAAGAAGAGAGAAACAAGTAGCGCCAGTAAGGCACGACGGTGTCGAATAATCTTAATTTTAATTCGAGCGTTCTTATCTATGCTGTGAAGATTACAGATTAGCCTCGAATGATGCTAGGTACAAATGCCGAGATGTCCAACTTGGATCAGGAGGTTTGAGCACGCGCAACTTCATGCTGAATCATCTTGCGCGGTTGATCTGTAGCTCTCACAAACTACTTCATTCACATAGTCTATGATGCACCCAAAATTCCCAGATGCGTCTCTCTTGTCTCGGTGCAGATAGTTAGACCGACTCACTAACGCTCGCCGTCGCTGCATCGCACGAAAGAACGCCAACAAATACGACCGCCCAGCCGCGACACTGCACCCAGCACAATCCGCGTCCATCGTCCCGCGAATGCCCGACGTGCCACGTTAATGAGAAATCTCAACACAACGGTTCGGTATCCACGCATCTTCGCAACGCAACCAGAAAGCTTTTACCGTCCGGTTGGCTTCCGGACACCGTTCAAAATAACTCGGCTTCACTTTCCAATGGGATGTGCTGCCGATGCTGACATACGAGAGATGCGCAGGCGTGCGCTGACCTTTTTTGATCTCCAGGAGATCCCTCGATCCGATGCATGATGCCGCTTCACTTCACCAATTATGTGCAGTCAAAGAGGCAGATCACGACCGTGTTCCAATCCTGATGTTATCCTTCCACATTGTGCATGTAAGCTTAGCCGGACAAGATCCTGTCTCATTGCAAGCATGTGGATATGATATTTGATAACACCTGAATTGTAGGAATTAAGCTTTTTCATTTCTGAACTTGGCACTAGTGTGTGGCTGAGAAAAAGACCCCGTTATTGACTCTTCTAAACTCCTGAAGCATGTTGCTGGTATTTCCCTTCTCAATAGTACTGAGTTAAAGATAGAAAAGCAGTTCTATGTCGTTTGTCTTGCGGCTTGCTTTTTCTTTCCTTATAATCGTGCATGTTAATAGGATCTTTTTGGGAGCCGCTGTCTAATTTTCCCATCTGACTATCAAGAGATGCTGCTATACTAGGATCTTTTTCATGGATGAAAATGCGTTTTCTTTGATATTGCTCATTACGCTTAGGTCAGGTTCCTTTCTATCAATAATTAGTCAACTTCGACCATAATTAATATACGTCCAATGTGTACATCATCGCTAAATCAGGGTGCATCCCTCAGAAAGTAGTCATAGCTACCTAGATATGATCAATGATTTATCAGTTAGATAGAGAGAGAATCCAAATTAAGAGATCAATTCATTGAATTGCGACGAAAAGTCCCAAAACATTTTTATTATTATAAATAGAAAAATCTAGCTGTTAAGGGCTAAGGTGGGCACCCAAGCGAGGTTTCATTTAAGCGAATGAAGTGAAGGAAGATATTATAATTGACGTGTGTTTAGAGAGCGCTTCAACTTCCTGAGGGATAGGAGATGAAGTCTGGCTGATTGACGGTCTAGTAGAAGAGAAAAAGGCGAAATTAGGAAGGTGAGAAAGGAGTATATGTAGCTTTCTTTGGTACAAGCGTTTCATTTCTTCCTCAGATAGTTCAATACATCGATTTCCGTGGTAGCAAATTTTGGGTTCTGTCACATCAACCCGTCGTCATTGAAGATTTTTGTTGCTTTTTATTGAGTGTCTCTACAGATGCGATCTCTCTCAAGCCTGAAACAAATTTCGGGGGTTCTACCAATCTCTTCAGAGCTCTGTTCAACTAGCAGTTCATAGCTGAGCATCATGAGTAAGTTTGTAGGTGTCTTTCTCTGTCTTTACAAGGAACATACATCGGCGTATTTTAATTATATTTTAATTATATTTTAATCATAATTTGTGTTTGTACGTAGTGTTGAGAGTTGTGAATATTAAGTTGTAAAGAGTCGTAGGCTATCATAAACACCAGGAGCGTCGAGTTGAATTGATATTTTTCCTACTTGGGCATAGTCCATCACACATGTAGTCTGTTTGGAAACTTAATAGAGAGCGTGAAAAACAAGAAATAATGAAGTTTAGACAGCTTTTTATTGAATGTCAGCAAAAGCTAGCTTTCTGTTCGATTTTGTTTCATAGGTCTGAAGAGTGAAGTGCTCAAAGTTGTGGGGAGCCTTCAAAGTTCCTTGGGCTGGTATGGGCATTGCCTGAGCAAAATTTGCCTTTCTCACTAGAATAGAGAGGGCTCAAATCTTAATAATGGTAGATATTAAGAACATGGGACTATTTGCTTGTACCACTTCGAACGTTCCAGTCGACCCATCGTCTTATTATCTCATCTACCTCCTTGACTCCTTTGCGGCTTGCTTCTACTTGAAACCACTCTTTATGTTCTTTGCCACACATATCACATTTTTCGTGAGGAGCTCTCTTTTCACTCAATTCAATGTGGATTAATCTTTCAACTTTGTGTATATTGGGAGCTTTGGCCGCTGATTCATTTTCGGAGCCTGGTTTTGATGAAGCTGTAGGACGATAGGGATAGTAACGGATGAGTGATAGATTATAACCACATTGTCTTGTCCATTGATTTAGTCGCCGATGAACGTTTTGTGCCCGGCCAATTTTTAGCAAGATCTTCCTGTTACCGGTGCGATCTTGGCCTGCCGTAAAACATTTCGGTACATCTAATGCTCTTTGCGCGTTGAGATTAGATGGTGGTTTTGCGAGGAACGATGACGCTATGTCAGAAGAGGGTTGGTCAGGAAGTGATTCAGGCGTAAGCCAAAACATGTAAATAAAGCCCGCTTCATCTTTACTTGAGATGGGTTTAGCAAGCTCTGCAAGCAATGACGAAGCTATCTCTGGGGACGTTTGAGGTGATATTAACGATAAATATTCCCCCGTTCTTGATGACTGTTCTTTTCCGAGGGCTGGCCGAAATAAGCCCTGGTTCGTCTGAGTATTTTCAGAAATCTTGGACTGATGCTTATTTGGAACATTATCCGAGGTTCGGCCCTGAAGATTCGTAATAGGTCTTGAGGCCTGGACCAAATCATCCACAAAACCAAAACAGCAGAATGATGACCTTTTGTTGTTATGTATTTGGGATCGCGATGGCTTCCGCTGGGTGCGCCCTGAATTGACATCTAAAATTCCCAACCGATCAACAAGGGTATCTACGCTCGTACGTTTGTGTGTTTTTGGAGGGGAAGTTGATATGCGTTCAGCTTGTGAAAATTCTTGATCTCTATGCTGCCAGCAAAACCCATTTTCTCCCGCGCCCTTGTGTCGTGGCCTCCGACATGGACGTCCATCATTCGTAATCCCATTACATGTTGTACTAGGATTTTTTGAATCTGAGCGAGGAAGTCGTGATTCCGGAGTATTAGGTATGTAAGGCATTTGGAAAACAAAGATCGGGCTTAGCAAATTAATGTGTTATATATAATCGGATTTTGATCGTGGGCTCTACCCCCCCTTGTATGACAATGGTAACCAAAATATTACCTACATGTAGTACGAGTAGATATTTATGATCATAATCTACTCAGCATGCATTGACTAGAAAACTGTGATTCAGGGACTTCGATGTAGTGGTTTTGGCCCGGATAATTTGGCCCATAAACGTTGGAAACCATCTCTGAATCGGTAGGCGCGCAACTGTGAAGCCATGCCAACACGTCTAAGTCAGATGGTATAGTGGTAGGCTGCCCGGGCTCGTCATCTAATTAGAGTTTGGGTGATTAGCTTTGAACATCTATCCTCGATAAGACGGAGCTATCGCTAATCATGAATACTGACCTGTGCCAGGAATTTGATCAAAGATAATAACCTTGAATGTATGGGTACCATTGCTTAATTGGTGGTGAAAAGATGTTTATAACGCGCTGGATGTTGGAGAGCACTTGATTACGGCAGGGTCTTTCTGGAATGTTCCGACTTTTTTTAATTTCGTCTATGATGCTCATAGATCCTCATGGCCAAAACTCTTCTGATTTGTAATCTATTTTGTCTTGGAATGTTGATTCCGTCAGATACAATGAATTTCAGTTCATGAAGCTGGTTCACTTGGATGTAGTTTATTTCACCAGATCATCCATCGATCTCTACTCAACTATGACTCCCCTCTAATACCCAGAAGGATTGCAAGTACGTGTACTGACTATGACAATAATTGAATATACATGTATTGTAGTATTTCTCGGATCTGAATTACCTAAATCTAAAGCCAAATTAAAGATGTACAGGCAGAAGTCAAATGCCACTAAGATGATTCTAGGACAAGTTATTTCAAGCTCATGAAGAATATTTTTAACATATTAGTATTATTATCATCATCTTTTAGGTATCATTATAGCTGAATTCTTGAATAATTTTCTAGAGAACCAGTGTTAGGCGTAATCTCTAGGACCTCATTATCACCTCGGATATTAATGGTCACTCTACAACCGCAAAGGAATGATGCCTATTTCGCTCGTTCATCACAACATATAACTTTTTTAAGGCTGGATTCTGGACTATGCGCGTTCACTACCTCTTAGTCTAACAGCCTGACCATACTTTTGTAACTTGGTGATGAGTTGATCACCCTGTTTCACGAGATCGCTGTACTGCTTGTTTTTGTTATCTGGGCGGTTTGTCTCGATTATACCTTTACCCGTTACACGATCTATAGTGCATGGGATTCGTTGTGCAGCTATAAATTTGGCCAAGTCGCTGAGATGTTGTTAGGGTTTTCTACGATCTATATTCTGTGGACTGACTCACCGATCTAAAAATTCAACAGAAACGCCAAAGTCTTTGGCCATACTTTCAAGTCCTACAACTCGATAACTCTGAAGTAGTTGCTGGTAAGCCCGGAGGCGCATTTCTCTGACGAACCAAACTCGGTGCTCGTAAAGGTATCGATCTTGTCGTAAGAACTTCACTTCTACATCTGCTAACGCTCCAAAGAACGATTGATAGCTTCCCGAATACAAGCTGCTGACCAGCTGAGCAAGTGGTGAGAAGTCAACTGCAGCCTCAGGCTCGGGTTGATCTTGGCCAAGAGTGGTCAAATTGACAGCAGTTGTGGTGGACGATACATCTTTCATTTCTTCATCCGCTCCAGGACCAGCTGAAATCTTGCCAGAGAGCGCCGAAAGCTTCTCTTCACCATCACCGAGGATAGCCTTGATTTCAGGTGCATCCACAACTTTGGACTTGAAATCACCTCGCTTTAATGATACCGATCCAACCAAGACTGAGTAGATGACAAGTGAAGAGTATGAGCAGAGCTCATAACTAGTAAACGTAGAGAGACTATCAAGAAGAAGTGGAGCAGCCGCTTCATATTGCCGAACTGTAAGATAAAAAAGCCCTTGATACGCCTTTAATCTGTTTCTTCGATCCCAGTCACCACCACTTTCGACCAGGTTTTTTGCGCGATCGACATGCTTCTTTACTAAGACTTTATCTCCATAGAATAATCCCATTCGGATAATGGCTAGTACGATATCTATCTTAGTTCCTAAAACTCCGGTCTTCTCAAACACATCTTCGTAGGCCGCAATAGCCCGTTCCTAGATTCGTTAGTTTCAAAGCGTTAATCAATTGGAATTACAATATATCCTTTACTTTATCACCGATTTGAGCTAAATATAAAGCTCTTTTCCCCCTTGCAGCTTGTATTTCGGTATCACCGGCTTTCTCAGTAGCCTCTTCTTCCTCCTTCTTAAACTTTTCTAATTCTTCTTCGTTTTCTTTTTTTAATTCCTCGTAAAAAGCTTCGTCCCAAGGAAAATCGATCTTTGGTATAGAATTCCTGCTTGCTACCATACCAGCCGCACTCGGTTTGTGGCCGACAGATTTTGTAGTATGAGAGGAAGTATTGCTGTTGCACTCGTTGAAAATTCCATCTGACGGATGTGTGATGTACCGATATAACGGAGCCATCTTATTTTCCCTGATCACATTCTTAAGACTCTTGAGAGATGTTTGTTGAATAGAATTTGACGCAGAAGGGTTCGTGAGATTGAAGATGTCTTGAGCAAGATGCAGCGCTGGATATTTCGCATACTGCGGATCGGATCCCATTGTGAGTTTCTTGTCTTGCTAGGGAGGTTGAAGTCAAATATTGGTTAGAAATGTACCGTTTTGCTGACGGTTTAATACCCTACTCAAAGCTCGCCCTTGTCTACACGCCAATTAGTGTTTAAAACTGTAATCCTGACTAAGCTCCTTTTGCAGTACATGTACTGAGTTCCAATAAATGTACATGTACGCTCCCTCGTAAATTTAGAGCTACATAACTCGCTAATTACTCTCCTGCAAGGGTCTTGAATTTACTAGTCTCTTTGAGGTCCCCCAAAAATATAGAGGTTCGACATGGGTATATCCATGTAATTTTTTATGGTCTATATTATCGTCTATTCTCGCCCTAAATGGTTTGCATATCCACATCATGCCGTCAACATGCCATCGTCGTACCCACCAAGATGACCTTTTTTCCATCTATAAACAGAGGTGAGTAAGATTTTTAAGTAATTCTGCATCAAATAATTAAGCTTAGGAGGTCTATTACCTAGACATATAAGAAAGTTGTCGCTGCTCCACCACTCTCGAAGAACGAATGCAAAGAAATTTCTCCAAGAAACCCTTTTTTATATGGGAGAGATAATAAATTTGAATAAATAAATTCAAAGATAGAGATATATAATATTATGAGCCTGCTATGACCGAAATCCTTTCGCAAACATTCCGAACCCGAATAACAGACATGACTGCAGCATACATGAAACTGCAACCAGCTCTTCCTTCTACAAGCAACCTGGAAGCACTCTACGAAAATTATTTAAATATCCATAAGTTCGAATCTATCGAACATGGAACACCAGCAGAAAGTATGTTCTGATCTTATATTCAAGTTTGAGCATTAGGTTTGCAGGTCAACACGCTATTGAATGCGCGAGCGCGTTTAAAAAAACAAGCTGCTGACTTCTCTTGATTTGGCCCAACTTCTTCAGCATACTTTGATCCATTAAGTCTGTAAGAAGACGGATCAAAGATTTCACTACGTCATCCAGATCTCGACGACGGGCGAGAGCAAGCGTCCACCGAGATTCGATTTATTACGCTATAGGTCTTCGACTTAACCAGCGCTGATTTTCTGAAAAATCTCGTCAAAAGCATGCCATACAGGCGATGGACTGTACCTAAAGCCAATGACGGCGCCATTAGGTATTGGAAATTGTTGAAAAGAAGCACCCTACAATGTAATTATCACTAACAGTACTAATGTGCAAGGGAAGCAAGAAGGTAGGTTCAATAGGGTTTAGATTAACTAGCCTTAGAATCTAACAGGAGTATCTCTTCTATAAGTACCACACTCAATCTCGCTTCCACGCGATCAACATGGCTAGCCTGATACAGCATCAAGAGTGTGTTATCCCTGCTACGCACTGACACATTTACAATACTCCCCCTCAGTGTGAGCAGTCTTGAGCTACCAACATCTATCCCTCTCAAACATTCCTTTCAGTACGATCAATCTGTGACGACACCAAGGAAACCTCTGAAAAGTTCGAACGCGATGCGGGCAAGCGGCTTGGTAAATCTGTCGGCAGGCATTCCTGAAGTGGGCACATACTCGACGTCGAGTTTCCCTTTTTCGACGAGGTCTCTGATATAGTGATAGCAGATGTCAATATTTTTCGACCTCTCGTGAAGGTGAGGATTCTTAGTCAGTGCAATAGCTTCTTGGTTATCCCCGCGCATATCTACCTTTATGTCATCTGTACCAATGTAATCTGGCATCTGTAAGTCTCGGAAGACTTGTGCTGTCCACTGTCCTTGCATTGTATACATAGATTGAGATATGTACTCCGACTCACAACTTGATCGTGCTACTGACCGCTGCTTTTTCGACATCCAGCAAAATGGTCCTCCATAGAACATTCCAACTCCCCTAGAAACGCTTTCCTATCTGATTTGTCATTTGTCCAATCTGCATCAGTGTAGATGACAAAGTGGCTATCATGATCTCTTGTTCCAGGTCCGAACCTTAATATTTTCGAATCGTGGAGCGTAGGTACCTCATCAGGTCTTTGAGGGCTTGGCCATGATGGACCGCAGGGTTACTCGTATACCTAGCTAGACATCCAAGGACAAATGCGATATCCAGACGTGTAAGCGTCATCGCATACATCAAGCTGCCAATTATCTGCTGGTAAAGCTTAACATCAAACTTTTCGTCTGACGGTGACGTTAGTCTGAGATTTTCGTAATCAGCTGCTGGTATTTTCTTTGCTGTATATTTTCCATTCGGAAACCCCAAACTTGTGAGCATCTTATCAAGGTACTGCTCTTGGTCTAAATAGAAGGTTCGGTTTTGTCGATCTCTTGTTATTCTGACGCCTAGAAGCTTTGAAATCTCCCCCAGGTTCTTGGCGTTCAATCTCAGTGACAGATTTTTGTAGAACCAATCAATCTGTTTCATCTCTTCGCTAGCAGCAGCAATGTCGTCGACATAAACCAATATGTAAATTTTTCTCTTTTCATGAACAAATAAGCATGGGTCAGCGAGGCTCTGCTTAAAACCACAATTGTGTACAATGAAGTCACGCAGTAACAAACTCCAGTCACGTCCAGCTTGCTTTAACCAATAAAGGCTTCTAAGTGCTTTCAGAACTTTCCCATTTGGAACCAATGCTCCCTCTGGAGGGGAAAGGAATGTCTTCTTTTAATTGAGACTCAGTGAAAGCATTTTTAATATCAAATTGGTAGCATTTCAAATCTCTTTTGGCTATTGTGGCGAGGAATATGCGAAATGTATCCATTCGAACAGTCGGCGCGAATGTCTCCGTGTAGTCAATTCCCTGCGATTGGCTAAAACCTCTTGCTACCAGTCTTGCTTTAAATCTTTCAATATTTCCGTTAACAGTCTCTTTTATGGTAAAAACCCATTTTGTTGAAACCAGATTTGCTCCTTTCGGTAACAACATTTCTTCCCAAGTACCATTCATGATTAGCTGGTCTATTTCCGTCTTAACAGCTTCTTCCCATTCTTTTGCTTGGGGGCTTCTCATGGCTTCCTTGTATGTCCTTGGGATTGTTATACCTTGGATTATCTTAGCTTCCAGTGTGTAGTCTTCATCATTGTCCGGCATTCGGCAAAATAGAGCGTACAATCCTTTGAAAATGCCTTTTCGAACCCTTTTCCCATATATTTGAGGCTGTGCCATTGCTGCAAGCGCATGCTCAAGCTGGTCTGCTTTTACGAGCTTATTCCTCTGGTTTTTGAAGAAAGATATCATTGCTCTAATGCGCTTTGCCTGACGCTTATCTTCATCACCATTTCCAGATCTTTTCCTTGGTCTAAAAAAATACCTAGAAGCGGGTATCACGACTTTCTTGTCGTTATTTTCCCTTTCAACTCCTGTATAATCCTCCTTTTTTTCGTTGTCCGATGGTCATCTTCCGATTCTGAATCAAGGCCCATGGTTGCTTGACTTTCTACCTGCTTCGATAGAAGTCGTGCGGTCACCTCTGCCTCATTAACTTTAGATGATTCTAAAGGAAGTGATTCGTTATTAGTAGATGGCTGAGAGTTAATTTCTTCGCAGACTATGTCTGATTCTTGAGTTTCCATCGATGTCTCTGTTGTTTCCAGTTCATCGACTTTTCGTCTTCGTTTTTCTTTTCCATGAGCCTTGTCCTTACTTTTCTTTTTCTTTTGTCCGGAGGATTTCTTTTCTTTTCGACGTTTTTCATCTTTAGAAGTAGTAACTTGTGTTGAACTAGTAGCATTCTGAGAGGCAACAGTTACTTTACTTTTCCCACCGAGTGCTTCGTCATTTTTGATAATTGCCGATGGTTCCGCTATCGTTGGGAGTTCAAACGTGATTTTATGTCCTGAAATTTTAATGGTATTGTCTACTGGTTCTTGTTGGATAGCTGGAAGTTTTGGTGATGGCGCTATCTCTGGTGCATCGACTAGTTCTATATCCTGTGTAGAAGGTTGCTCGACATTGAGTTGTTGGCTTTCAATTTGCTCATTTGGAGACGAATGACTAGTCAACTGTTGTTGATTGTCGTCAGGAAATTTCCTTGGTCTACCGCGTGGCTTTCGATCAATTAAGCCCGTGTGTGTGTCCCCTGCCCAGTAACCTGGCTAGGTAAATTTCTGAGTCTCAAGTCCAATCTGCCACCTTTAGAATTTTCATCGAACTCAATTGAACTTGATCTTTGAACGTAACCTAAGTCTGCCGAGTAATACCAATACTGCTTTGTGGTTTCATTACTATACTCCAAAAGAACTACTTGTCTTCCTCTGTTAGCTTGTTTATTATGAAGTTGCTTCACTGGGGTTATTTTTGGGTCTACATGTACGTAGCAAATACACCCCTAGACTTTTAGATGGTCTGATTTTTGCTTCATCCCAGTGTATGTTTCCTCTGGAGATGTCCTTTTTCCATTAATTTTGGGGCCACGTGCTAGTCTATTTCGTTCGTGTGCATCAGTTTCTGCAGCAAAACATCAAAATTCTGCAAGAAGGCTAGCAGCGTGAGTCATTGTTCTTATCACATTTTCCGTTGTTTGAATAGCTCGTTCAGCCGCACCGTTTTGGTGTGAAGAAGTAATCGTGGTGTACTGGGCACTTACACTGTCCTTTTTCTGCCATTCGTCCATGATCTTCTTCAATTCTGGTGCATTTTCCGACCTACATGCGATTAGTTTTTCGCCTGTCTTTCTTTCCTCTAAAAGTTTCCATTCGCGCAGCGCCGAAATTGCCTGATCTTTCGTTTTCAGAGGAATGGTCTAGATCTTCCGTGAGTAGCTATTGACTATCTGTAAGAAGTACTCAAATGCACGAATAGACATCACAAACAGACCCGCAATGCCAATGGAGATTTGGACGAGAACTTTATCTTTATGTACCTCAAGTTCTTTGCTTATCTTTCTCTTCATCTTACCTATTTTACAATATTCGCAGATCTGTTTCTCTTTCTCAGGGATGGAAATCTTTTTGATTCCGCTCGCTACCTCGTGAAGGTGACGTAAAGCCTCGGATCCGTAATGGTCAAATCTTCTATGTATTAGTCGATGTCTTCCTTTGAGACTTAGAAGCCTTATCATGTTCCGATATATATGGATCTTCATCTGCACTTTCCCCCTGAGTATTAGTATCTACTGGAGATTTGACAGATTTACTTTCGTTTGAAACGAAAGCTAGCTCGGGATTTTCTGAGAAGATGGACTTTAACATGTATAAGCCATTCTTTTGCTTTGCGTGTAGAAAAGTTTTATGATCATTTTTGAATTGAAGGAACTCATCAAGTTTCTTAAAATATATGTTCTTGGAGTCGTGTATCCCAACAATACCATCTCGACACAAACATCGAGCTGAAATTAAATTTATCCCAAGCCCAGGGACGAACAAACAATCCTTCAGATAGCAGAAAGATCCATCATTTGCCTCGACTCTAACAGTCCCACGAGCTTCTGACCGTAGTATACTTCCTCCTACCTGGATTTGGCGTTTCTTTTTGAGCTTTTCTAATGGTCCTCTAAAAAGTTTGAGTTGGTCAGTCATGTGTGATGATGCGCCCGTGTCAATTGGCCATTCTGAAGGTCGCTTACACGATTTTCTTTTTTGCTCTTTTGTGAGGGCAGCTGTCTCCACAACAGATTCATCTGATGAGCTAGAAGAGCATGTCTCCGAGGATGACGAGGATTCATCGACATTTGTTCCTACAAACCCACGAGATTTTTTGGAGCTTTTCTTCTTTGAGTCAACGTGAGTCCTACTAGAACTAGACAGCTTCTTTTTCTCTCTTTTTTCTCTTCTCACTTGGTTTTGTGCCCACCCAAGGTATTTACAACTGACGATGAGATGATTTCCAAAGCAGAGATAGTAATCTATGGCATCAATCATCTCAACGTCAGAATCTTGGCTCTGTTGCTGTTTTGGGCGACGACTCTTTGTCGTAGAGTCCGCGCAGTATGAGCGTGCTCATTGTCGGGAGCAAATCTCAACCTTTCTTCCTTGTTCTCGAGATGTTTCAGCTGTTCATCGACAGAAAGCTCATTGTTGATGCTCAGATAATCGACCGTCGACTGGTAGACTTTTGGAAGAGCAGAGATGAGGATGAGTAGTAAAGCCTCGTGATCGTACTGGCCTTTTGCTGATGGCTTGGTGGAGGCAATTTTTCTTCTGATCTCTTTGAGTTTGTTGTAGGCATCCATTATTGTAAGCCCAGATGTGAACTCGAAATTTTTCAGCTCTTTGGTGTACTGCGCGGCTGCAAGCTTACTAGGCTTGAAGTACTTTGACTTTAGATACTTCCAAAGTTCCGCCGGAGTCTCATACTCATCCAGAAGCGCTTGGTCGTCATTGTCTAACCCCTTGAGAAGCGACACCTTTATTGTTCCGGCATCTTTCAAGTACTTTGTCTTCTTCTCTACGTTCAAGAAGATGGTTTTCCTCTGGGATTTTTGTGCCACTTCCTCGACATCGGCCTTTCTTGATGTTGACGGGTCTGGCGCAGCAACTTGGGCGTATTCGGTCAGAGTCTGTTCCAGAACGTGAGTGACTCCTTTGCATTCGAAGTTTGCTTTCATTAGCCTGAACCAATTTTCATGGTTAAGCTTGGAGAGTTTTTCTCCCCCCAGTGGCCGGCGTCTTCCATCGTGATGTGTTGCGTTTGACGATTTGGGTCGGATAGTCTGTGTTAGTTGGTGAATTCGAGTCGTATTTGCTGAAGTCCCGACGTTGTCGAGTGATGAATTATAAAATAAAATTGGCCCCCGGCCAAGATTGAACGCTCAGAAATCCCGCTTACGGTTCTATTGTAAGACGGTATCCTAGCACGAATCCTTTAATGCAGTTTTTCGGCTTTCAGTACAGTCCTGTCGTACTTCACGGTCCTATTGTGCGCCGATAGTGAGTGAGTTGAATAACCTATGACCTACGGCGTAAACCGGACTTCATAACCTGTTGAAAAGAAGCACCCTACAATGTAATTATCACCGACAGAGTACTAATGCGCAAGGGAAGCAAGAAGGTAGGTTCAATAGGGTTTAGATTAACTAGCTTTAGAATCTAACGGGAGTAAGTCTTCTAGAACGTCCGGGCCATTCTCCCAAGTAGAGTCTGGGTAGCCGAGGCACATGCCCCACTTGAGACAGGAGAAAGCTGATTCGAATCCAGCAAGACCCTCACACCACATTTCTCGCCTGGTCATGTATGTGACGATGTCGAAGGTACACAGGGCAATCGTGGGTGGCTGAAATGCGTTCCTGCGGCAGACATATACGGTCGAGGAGAGAAAGGGCAGTCTGTAAGGCACCTGACTTCGAGTTGTGTCTTCAAATGATTTTCGGGTGTGAGTACCCCTCATGTCGTGTTGAGACATCGCTTCATGTACCGCACCAGGGTCATTCGTGTCATAGCCTGAAGGCTGCATACACAAGAATGATCAAAGAAATAAAAAAAAGTCCTCAATAAGTACCACACTCAATCTGCGCCCCGTTAATTGCTCATCCTTGAATCCGCTTAGCTAGCGTATTAATCCCTGAATATTCGGCACTATTCATAAATTATAGGCGAACGCTTATCATTGGCCTGAAAATTTATGAAATAAATTAGGAATTGCAAAAAGAAGTAATTTCCTCTCAT
>JAKRRZ010000787.1:0-16221 GCA_022627015.2 Podosphaera aphanis | reverse complement strand
CTTGGTATGCGATGAGATTGAGCACCGACAGGACTTCAATATGCTGTTTGCTTGCGCATTGACGTGCAAGTTTTGGGCACGTCTCGCTTTACGAAGACTTTATCGGTGATCAGCATCTCCCGCATCTGTATGGAGAAGAAAAGAAGCGATTAACAATAAGTAGAATTCACTCATATCACAAGATTTTTGAGGGCGATAACCATGACCCATATGATGAGGATTTCGACACCGAGAAGGTCCAGAATGGTCACCTTAATGACCCACAGCAAGAAGAACAAAATCTAATGCGGCGAGCGAGACTGTGGAAGAGTATCATTTTCTCAAGTATCGGCAAAAATGCGTACCCTTACTGCCTGTATATTCGGATCCTCCATTTAAAAAACTTTAGAAAATCGTGATGATCATAACCGTTAATTCAAAAGACTTGATTCATATATCTAACTACTATACATGTATATATAGATATTGAGCAGCCACTAGGAAACACTAGGAAAATTTAAGATACGAACAACTCAAAGATAGATAATACGAGTATTCCGTAATAGTCCTATGTTGGAATATTAGTATTTATACGCGTATTTGATCATGTGATGTAGATCAGTTGGTTAATTGTAGATAAACAGAGCTTCGCGTTAGTTCGGGAATGGACATCCGTTATACTTTTTCTTCATTCGATTCGATGAATTGAATACAACGGTACTATGCACCGACACCGATCAGTAGTCTGCAGATCAGCCAGGTTACAGATACCGAAGAGCCGGCAGTAGTGTAGGCTGAGAAATCACGGACGGTTGAGCAGCAGTGCTTTGTGTGACTTTTTGTCAGTCATTTAATTGAATTTCTCATAAACTTCAATTGGATTAAATATGTCTACGAAAGATTTGCCCTCCGACTCAAACGATAATCAAGAACCTCCTCAACTGGGCTTTTCGGAGCCCTGGAATAAATCACAGCTAGACGTCGCGACAAGCGAGCAAATCCGGCAGTACATAAGGCTAAGACAAACTGACTACGAAGAGTGGCATATTGCAGATACTGAACTTTATGACTCTTATCGGATTGACTTTATAAATTTTGAGAGACATCACTTCGAAAAAGCTAAAAATGAGACAAAACTACTGCGAGATTTCCTACGTAAAAATGGGGTATTCGTCCGCAAAGCAGGAAGACTAATAGCTGGCGAAATGGTGAAAGCGCTTCATGAGCCAGAGACATGGCCACTCGACGATAAAGAAAGACCGCAATTGACGGATAACCAACCCCAGCAAAATTCTAGCTCTAATCTCACCAAAATTTTTTTCCGGCGAAACGGGAAAATAGACCAAGAAGAGGAAAAAGATAATTCTTGGGGTCGATATACAGATACCAAGGCCACGCGTCAGCTACCTGTTCGAGTGAGAGAGAGTCTGTTGCGTGACCAAACAAACTACCAAGAACGCCAAATTTTTGGTGACGGAAAAGAGCTTCTAAATATTTCTAGGCTGTATAAAAATGAGCAAAAGTACTCAGGAGAGAATGATAATTTTGATTATAAGTTTTCGATATTTTAAGATATTTGCGATAGATGTGACCTTCCTCGTGAAGCACAAATAAAGGCGTTTCCCACTATGCTCAAAGGTGCAGCGCTTGACTTTTACTATACTAGCTGCAAAAACAATACCAGCATCACTTCTTTTGCTGAGCTATGTGAAGAAATCCGATCCTACTTTGAAGGGGCTGAACATAAAAGAGATATCTTACGACAATAGAATTCTATTGATCTCCAGACGGTAAAGTCTATGAATAGTGGACTTTCAATGGAAGAATGTCCACAACTAATGATTCGTGAGCTCCGCCACCTACAGCACGGATTACCGGTGAATCTTCACACTGAAGATTTTTTCCATAGTGCTCTTATAACAGCATGCCAAAAAGTCCCTGCCTGCAGCTTTGCATGTTACAAACCATCACCTACCGTCACAGGTCTTATAAATGATTTAAGATCATCGATCGTAACCTACGAACAAGCACATCCTACAGTTGTCCAAAGTGATTCAACTACTTTTATCACTGACCGTCGATACTGTGGAACGATGTAAAGGTTAGAACCTCAGGAGCTAGCTCGGGCTTTGCCCTTGTCAGTGTGAGGGTTAGAACCCTTATTGGAACTCGTGCCCTGGCCCTTGTTTACTTATCCTATCTGATATTATCAACTAGCGCCAAAACTATTAATCTCGCTTAGTGCTGCACATAGTTATGAAACTGCGTAGCGAGATTATGATGGACTAATAGATAGACGTCGGATGGTGTTTAGGCGTTATGGACTTTTCCAGTAGCTTCATGCTGATTCTAAAGATTGCACAGATCGGTGTGAAGGCCTTGGGTTGGATAAGTTCTGGAAACTTATGGAATCGAATGAAGGACTTATATAGAGCTGCTTCCTGTACATGAAATCCTCACACACTTCTACTGTGAAAGGCCTCACTCGAATAGCTCAAAGTATAGGTTTAAGGAAATCTATTAATTAAGCTATTCGAGTGAGGCCTTTCACAGTAGAAGTGTGTCACTCTCATCTTCGGAATAGATCTAAGTCAACCATCTCAGACATCAGCTTTCTCAGTCAGCATCCATATCAGCACTCTCTTTCAGTCAGATCAGCAGCACTCACCATAGACGCCAAACATTCAAATCGTTAGTCAGTCATTCTTTAATCAGCAATTCGGTTTTTTAAGTCAGCACTCCGATTTTTTGAACAGTTTTCGGCCTCTCCGTTTGAACTCGGCTTACCCTCTATCTTCATCACACTACCGCCCATAATGACCGACTTTCCGATGAACGATTACGAACGAAGAGACGAGCAGGCACCACCTTCATGGGTCAATCAACTAACTCAGGTGTTATCACAACAATTATCTCGATCTCAAGCTCCCCAGCAGGAACATCAAAAGTCAGGGAATAGACCTGCACATTCGCAGCCACACTCAGAGAAGTTTTCGGGAGAAGATGCCTCCGCCTACCCGCAGTTCAGAAGCTTACTCGAAGCTAAGCTACGGATTGACGCAAAAGCAATCGGAGACACAGCAGAAAGGGTCTGGTATGGATTTGGCAGACTATCGGGTTCGGCAGCAAAGCGTCTACATCCATGGATGGATCATGCCAAAGATACCATCGACTTTACTGTTGAGAAATTCTTTGACCGCCTCGA
Organism: Podosphaera aphanis; assembly: GCA_022627015.2. Taxonomy (NCBI): domain Eukaryota; kingdom Fungi; phylum Ascomycota; class Leotiomycetes; order Helotiales; family Erysiphaceae; genus Podosphaera; species Podosphaera aphanis. Next base: position 13,037 of record JAKRRZ010000787.1, on the reverse strand, counting down.
CAAGGCTTACAGCGACCCCGACAAGATTGCCAAAGCCATCGACAAACTCAATTCTATCCGACAAGGGAACAGGGAATTTCGAGTATTCCTTCAAGATTTTGAGCAGACCCTTCTAGAGGCCCAAGCTTGGGATTAGACGGATGCTGCCAAAAAGGGATACATCAGAGCAGGTATTAATCGGGAGCTTTCCGACAGGCTAGTCTCTGCAACAGAGCCTGAGAGTTACGACGACTTTGTCTCGCAACTTCGGACAGTGTCCGACAAGCTTGGGGGAATCAAAGCGTGGGATAGCCGACGTAACCGAAATCTCCACACTCAACAGCCTCAAAATGTAGCTGCTCCTCCTAACGGAGACCCCATGGACTGGGAGCCGACGCAGTCCGTGAACGTTGCAGCGGCCGGAAGGAACGGGGGACCTAGACGTCGCGCTGTTTGGGTGTCACATGAGGAAATCTGTCGTAGGAGAGCGGAGGGCCTGTGCCTCAGGTGCGGAGGGACAGGGCATCAAATCATAAGTTGCCATCTTCTTCCCGCCTTGAACCCCAATCGGCAGCAGAACAGGAAAACAGGAGTGGCTTCAACGGTGGTCAACGAGACCCCGGAACAGGATGGGGAGTCGGGAAATGCTTAGCCTCTGATCAAAGTCGTGGTCAGGGGCCCGGTAGATTGTTTAGTCTGCAGTCAGACTGGTGTAAGTTCGAGAAAACAATGGACGGAGAACCTTTTGTCGTAAAGTCGTTACTTAAAGAAATTTCATTCGCCAATACACTCATTGACACCGGTTGTTTGTCGTACGGACTTTGTGACACCAGTTTTGCTAACAGGAACAATCTTACGCGTTTATCAGTGAGACCTAGAGGAGTAACAGGTTTTGATGGGAAAGTTTCTTCTCAAATAAAAGAAGTAGTCGTCGTAGATATTGACTTGGATGGCCACAAGCAGTCCAAGGTTTTCCTATATGTTGCACCCATAGGCCTTTACGACATGATCCTGGGGATGCTGTGGATTACTTCGCAGGACGTTAGGATCAACGGTCCGCGGTCGCAAATGACGATCCAATCTACTGGCACAATCGTTCGGAGTCGGGATGCCTTTCTGGCTGAACAGACCGGACAAAAGAAAATAGTTCAGGTTTCAGCCGTAAGTTTTGCGTACTTAACGAAGAACCACCATAAGAAGAATCTTGAAGTTTTTGCAGCGAGCATCGCCGACATAAATAAAGCGTTAGCAGTAAAAACACGGTCAGATCCGAAGGAGAAGCTGCCGATGCACTACCATGAGTTTTTGGACGTTTTTGACCACAAGAAAGCAGAAATTTTACCACCGTCACGAGGACGAGGAATAGACCACGAAATTCAAATTGAGAGCCATAACGGTGAGGAAGCAAAGATACCCTGGGGACCACTGTATAATATGTCAAGAGACGAGCTACTAGTACTTAGAAAAACTCTCACAGAACTCCTCGACAAAGGGTTCATACGAGTAAGTAGCTCGCCGGCAGCTGCACCAGTATTGTTTGTCAAGAAGCCAGGAGGAGGACTCAGGTTTTGTGTAGATTATCGCGGACTGAACAGAATTACAAGGAAAGATCGGTACCCGCTCCCTCTCATATGCGAAACACTACGAAGCATTAGCAAAGCCAAGTGGTTCACTGAGCTTGATGTCACCGCCGCGTTCCACAAGATAAGAATAGCCGAGGAAGATGAATGGAAGACTGCTTTCCAGACTCGGTACGGCTTGTACGAATGGTTGGTTACTCCCTTTGGGCTAGCTAACGCACCGAGCACATTCCAGAAATACATCAATTGGGCTCTAGAAAAATATTTGGACGATTTTTGCTAGGCGTATGTCGACGACGTGTTGATTTATTCTGAGGGTGACATCAACGAACACCGAAACCATGTCAGGCTAGTGTTGCAAAGACTACGGGAGGCAGGGCTGCAGATTGATATTGACAAGTGTGAATTTGAGACTAAATCGACAAAATACCTTGGATTTATCATTGAAGCTGGGAAGGGGATCAGGATGGACCCGGACAAAATCAAGGCAATCGAGAATTAGGAAGCGCCGACATCAGTTAAAGGAGTTCGAGGGTTCCTGGGCTTTGCGAATTTCTATAGGAAGTTCATCCATCGGTTTGCCGACATTGCAAGGCCGTTAACCGAGCTCACTAAAAAGGACTGTAAGTTCGAATGGACTTCGGACGCTGACGCCGCTTTTCGCAAGCTGAAAAAAATATTTGTGAGTGCACCGGCACTTGGGCAATTTGATTTTGACAAGTCAACGAGAATTGAGACAGACTCCTCGGGGTGGTGTACAGGAGGTACGCTTCAGCAACTGAACGACAAAGGGTTATGGATTCCATGTGCATTCTTTTCAAAAAAGAACAACCCTGCAGAGTGTAATTACGAGATTTACGATAAAGAGATGCTCGCAATTATTCGATGCTTAGAGGAGTGGGATGCGGAACTCAGAGGCGTTGGGCGATTCGACATCTGCACAGACCACAAGAACTTGGAATATTTCATGACGGTACGAAGGTTGACAGAACGTCAGATGAGGTGGTCATTGATACTCTCTCGTTACGATTTCAGGATCGTCCACGTCCCCGGAAGACTGAATGAGCGGGCGGACGCGCTTTCAAGAAGGGATCAGGATATGCCAAAGGGCGAAGACGACGAACGAATTTCAGATAGGAAGATGCGATTACTAAGACCGGAAGTTTTGGTGGCCAGTCACGTTGTCCGTTCGCTTAACAAGGATCCTGATGATGACGAGGTAGCCGAGTCAAATGATGAGAATGTGGTGGGAGAATTACCTAAAGAACTAGAACAATGGGACTCGGCTATCGCGAACGACATGCAATACATACGAGCCCGAGAGGCAGTTGAAAATAAGAACAGCAAATTTCCTACAGACCTAGATCTCAAGGTCTCCATATCAGAGTGTTCTTGCTCGGAGCAGGATAGGTTACAATTTAGAGGACGGGAGTGGGTACCAAGAGATGATAATCTCCGCACCAGTATAATTCAGACGACCCACGATTCGCCTCTTAGCGGGCATCCGGGAAGGGAGGTGACTTATGCAAACATTGCGAGACAATTCTTCTGGCCGGGGATGGCAAAAGACATCAGGAGATTCATAGAAAATTGTGACAGCTGTGGTAGGAATAAATCTTGGAGAAGTCGACGCCAGGGTTTCTTAAAACCTCTGCCCATCCCAGGCCGCGTGTGGACAGAAATTTCAATGGACTTTATCACCGAACTTCCGTGCTCAAAAGGATGTACCAACATGATCGTCATCACTGATCGGCTTAGTAAAGGCGTGATAGCGGATGGATTAGAAAAAATTGACTCGAAATTTGTCGCTAAATGGTTTATAAAGAACTATTTGCCTCATCATTTTCTACCTACAGCTATAGTTTCGGATAGGGGGTCACAATTCACAAGCGCACTCTGGAACAGAGTATGTGACGTACTCGGCATCCAGCGAAGATTATCGACGGGATTCTCGCCAGAGACGGACGGTGCAACTGAACGAATGAACGAAGTTATAGAAACTACGTTAAGACAGTACGTTAATTGGGAACAAAATAACTGGGTCGAGTGGTTTCCGGTTGTGGTATCCAGCATTTGTGGTCGAAATTCAGGGTCAACAGGAACTAATGCATTTTACATGACGCACGGTTGGGACCAAAATGTCATAGAAGGATTAAACAGCGAGCTGTCAGAAGAAAAAACTCGTAAATCACCCGTCGCGAGAGCCGACAAAATCTTAAATAAGTTGAAACAGGTGCGGGAATGGGCTCAAGCTTCGATGGCAGCGGCTCAAGAATCACAAGAGCGCCAAACGAACCGGAGAAGAGATCAAGCGCCGAGTTTTAAAATCGGCGATAAAGTTTGGTTAAGCCTCGAAAATATCAAAACTGATAGGCCGTGTAAAAAGTTAGACGCAAGGTATGCCAAATTCACTGTAATAGGAGTAGTGGGATCCCATAGCTTCAGGCTGGACATATCACCAGGGATTCATAATGTGTTCCATTCAAAACTGCTAAAACCTGCAAATTCTTCACGGATGCCCGGACAAATAATAGACGATAATCAGCCATCACCCAAACTCATAGACGGGGTCCACGAATACGAACTAGAACAAATTTTGGACCAAAAGAAGGCTCCAGGAAAAGGTAAACATTTGAAATACTTAGTCAAATGGGTGGGATATGCAAGACCCACGTGGGAACCAGAATCCTTCCTCAAAGACACGACGGCACTGTACGAGGGGGAAAAACTGTCAAGGTCCGAAAAGATGAAATTTAAAAGAACTAAAAAACCGAGGGGGGGGATAATGTAAAGGTTAGAACCTCAGGAGCTAGCTCGGGCTTTGCCCTTGTCAGTGTGAGGGTTAGAACCCTTATTGGAACTCGTGCCCTGGCCCTTGTTTACTTATCCTATCTGATATTATCAGCTAGCGCCAAAACTATTAATCTCGGTTAGTGCTGCACATATTTATGAAACTGCATAGCGAGATTATGATGGACTTATAGATAGACGTCGGATGGTGTTTAGGCGTTATGGACTTTTCCAGTAGCTTCATGCTGATTCTAAAGATTGCACAGATCGGTGTGAAGGCCTTGGGTTGGATAAGTTCTGGAAACTTATGGAATCGAATGAAGGACTTATATAGAGCTGCTTCCTGTACATGAAATCCTCACACACTTCTACTGTGAAAGGCATCACTCGAATAGCTCAAAGTATAGGTTTAAGGAAATCTATACTTTGAGCTCTTCGAATGAGGCCTTTCACAAACGACTGCAGAACCCCGCCGAGGTGAAAATCGAATGGCCACGGGTGTTACTACTAATAAAAATCCCAGTCGCCCTTTCAATACCTCTCATCAGCACAATGCTCGACCAATGGAACAAGCTCAAAATAGAAAGTGCTACATTTGTGGCAAGCATGGCTGTTGGTCAAGCAATCACAATCAAAAAGATAAAGATGATGCACGTGAAAAATACCGGAATCAATTTTTGAATAAATTTGACCAGCAATTCGAAAAATACGTTGCTGAATTTGAAAGATCTGAATCAGCAGATTCTGAGCAAATGCTAGAAGAAATTGAGGAATTTGACCTGCCAGAAAATCTTTGTAACTTTGAGACGCTCATGATTGAAATCAGCCAAAGTATAGATGATCATAATTTGGTAACCGAGGATTCCGAGCAAATGTTTACTACTCAATTAGGAGATATTGATAATAAAATTGCAGAAGCAGCAGCAGCAGAGTTACATAATATCTCAACTCTGCATGCGATTGCGCCTCATCTATATGACAATGTCCACCCAGTTTCGTCTTTTTTGACCAAGGGCCGATCTAGCTCAAGCAACTTCCATGGCATTATGGTTGATACAGGGGCAGCTTCTAAATCTACAGCGGGATATGCGCAATTTGTTGCCTTCCAGAATCGATTCGGTATTACATACCTAGATAAGGCAAGAGCAGGAGAAGTAACAGCGCATTTTGGCATCGGGGCTACATCATCTCTAGGCTTAACGTTGATTTCTACGCCAATAGGAAAAATTGAATTCCATATTGTTATCGCAGATACACCATTCTTGCTTTCCCTGGCAGATATGGATCGACAAGGAGTATTTCTTAATAACCTTGAAAATAAACTCGTTGGACGCACATTCTCTGTTCCAATCATTCGTAAATTTGGTCATCCATTTCTGATTTGGGGAGCTGCTACAATCACAGAAGGGTATTTGTCAGAACCAGAGCTCCGACGGCTGCATCGTCGGTTTGGCCACCCATCCGCAAGTAGATTAGTGAAAGTTCTGGAACGTGCCGGGCACAACGATATTACCCACCGAAAAATTCTTGGTCATATCACTAAGTACTGCGAAAAATGCCAAAGGTTCGGAAATGCACCAAGCCGTTTTAAATTTACCTTAAAAGACGATGTTGATTTTAATCACTGTATATATATTGACATCTTTTATATCGAAAGTTTACCCGTTCTGCATGTAGTTAATGAGGCAACTAAATTTCAAGCAGCAAGGTGGTTACAAAACATGACATCCCAGCATGTTTGGGAATCTCTACGAGCTTGCTGGATAGATGTATATCTTGGTCCACCTGATCTGATATTGCATGATGCAGGCTCAAATTTTACTGCTCGAGAATTCCAACAAAATGCATCATTACTAGCCATCAATACCAAGTGCGCCCCTGTAGAATCAGCAAATACAATGGGAATAGTTGAAAGATACCATCATCCTCTACGTCGTGCTTATCAAATAATCAAGATAGAACTTGAAGGATCAAATAAAACACTTGCCCTTCAAATGGCTGTAAAAGCAATTAACGATACAGCCGGGCCAGATGGTATAATCCCAACTCTTTTGGTATTTGGGGCATATCCAAGGATGTCTGAAATTGATCCACCAGCTCCATCAGTCACCAAGCGAGCAACAGCGATTCGAAAAGCCATGGAAGAAGTTGCAAAATTAAGTTCCGCAAGACAAGTTAACGATGCATTGAGGACTACAAACGGACCTAGGACTGATATCGGGGCGTTGCCGATCGGATCAAATGTGCTAGTTTGGAGATCACATCTCAAGAAATGGGAAGGTGTCAGAGTAGCATGTAGACAGTGGGGGGGGTGGACAGGGTGGTTGACAGGCTAAAGGGTGCCATCCTACATAATACAAGAGATAGATGTATTACCACTCGGCCAAAAGGCCAGACCAGAATCATAGAACACTATGACCCGGTTATCTCCATATCTATATTATACAAGAAAGGCAATCCTGACAGAAGGTCCATTCAAATTACTGTCAACATCGGGTGAGAATGCAACAATCGACTTACCAAGTGGACCTACGAATTTCAGATCGACTGTTGTCAAAGAGTATCTGACGCTGAGCTCTCACAATGATCAAAGAACCTTGGAACTACAAGAACCAGAGAAACTAACGCCAGAACAGCCCCCTTAAGTTCAACGCCCAACCAGACAAAATCCCCCAAGGCAAAGACGCCCACCAACTCGGTTCCAGCAAAATATGGTTGCTCACATGAAACTTACAACTGATATCACCATTTGTGATAGGAAGCCAAACTTCACTACATCACGCGAGAAAGAACTGAGTGGCTTAATTGAAAACAGAGTTTTTGAGTTGGTCTGCATCAAAAATATCCCACCCTCAACAAGGATATTTAACAGCCGCTTTGTTGATCAAGTGAAAAATCAGGGGACAACTAAAGCATTCGAAAAGTCTAGATTGGTAGTCCAAGCTTATAAGGACTTAAATAAAAATACCGTGTTAACACAGGCTCCAACTATTCAACGCGCGAGCCAACGAATATTCTTATGCCTAGCCGCCATTTTAAATCTTTCCTTGTATACACGCGATATATCACAAGCCTATACTCAATCTAAGACTCTATTAACACGCGATTTTTTTGTGCGACCACCTGCAGAAATGAGCATCCCCAAGGGACTAGTCCTGAAAGTGTTAAAACCTCTATATGGAATTCCAGAAGCAGGAACCCATTGGGTTCAAACATACCATGCCCATCACATTGAAAATCTCAAAATGAAACCATCTCCGCATGATTCATGCTTATTATTTACCGAAGATGATGATAAAGCTTTCATCGGGCTTCAGACAGATGATTCACTTGTTGCATGTAGCGAAAAATTCAAGGCAAAAGAGTCTGTAGAGCTACAAAAGGCTAAATTTCCTGCAAAAACAAGCGAACGCCTTTCAGAAAGCCATCCTATCAAATTTATTGGAAGCACAATCTCTTTGTCTCATGATGGTAAAATCATTCTCACACAAGCTCTACACGTAGGAAAGATTCAACTGGTGGACACTAATAAAACGACATCAGTTCAACAAGATTATATTGCACAGAGGGCCAGAGCCGCATATGTTGCAGCAGTTTGTCAACCCCAAGCAACTTTCTCTCTTTCATTCGCAGCTCAAACGACAAACCCATCCAAACTAGATGTGGATGGGCTCAACAGGTGTTTGCAATGGCAAAAAGACAATAATACTTCTGTCACGTCCTCTACCTTGGGACGTGGCTTGGTACCAGAACGTGACCTGATTGAGGCGTGAGACGTGACGTGGAGCGTGAATGGTCGACGAATCAAGAAGGTGAATTTAACCAATAGCAACGATACTTGATCAAGAGGATATATTAACAAGACACAAGTCTGAAGAAGCAACTAGTAAAGAAAAGGACTCCTATATACACGAAGATGACTGGGGTTTACATGCCGTAGACCAACCAACGCCAGAAGCCATTAGAACCCTGCAGAATATTCTAGAACCGTAAAACTAACAAGAGCTTTCTAGAAGTTGATATCGAAAGGGAAGGAAGTCGAGAAAGCCAGTACTAATAATATAATCCGACCTTGATCATGACAACTTCTGGGCTAAGCTTTGTTCAGCTTGATAACGAGACTTTAAAAATTGTTGTCTTTACTGATTCCTCTTTTGCGAATAACAAAGACTATACATCTCAAATTGGCTTCGTGATTGTTATTGCTGATTCAAAAAACAGATGTAACATCATACACTGATCTAACGTCAAATGTAGACGGGTAACCAGGAGCGTGATTGCATCAGAGTTATACGCTATGGCACACGGGTTTGATTCGGGATGCGCAATCAAGCATACCATGGACGACATTTTTAAACGGCAGATTCCGTTAGTCATATGCATTGACTCATTCTCGTTATATGAATGTCTAGTCAAGCTAGGAACCACCTCTGAAAAGAGGTTAATGATTGACCTACAGTGTATTCGTCAAGCATATGAAAGAAGAGAGATTGCCGAAATAATCTGCATAAGTGGCGAAACAAATCCAGCAGATTCTATGACGAAAGAAAAGTGTAATAATGCACTAAGTAATATGATTAAGTCCAACACAATCAACGTCATGCCAAATGGGTGGGTTGAACGCAAAGAAAAATAATTTGAAAGAACGCACACTCCTAAAATAAATATAGATTAATCCACAAGGGTATTCACGGAAGAGTTTACATGTCGCAAGACGTTATCCTCGTAGTGGTATCTGCAAATGAAATCTGAGTATGAGTGTTCCAGAACGTCAAAATGAGTCATTCTATGAGAAACACACCTTCCGTAATCATACGTGTCATAGCTTCAGGCTGCATACACAAGAATGATTTAAAAAAAATAAAAATAAAAATAATCCACAAGGGATGGCATGGTATGGAAATTGCAGAAATTAAAAGAGAGAGTGCCAGTGTTGGAATATTAGTATTTGCACGCGTATTTGATCATGTGATGTCGATCAGTTGGTTAATTGTAAATAAACAGAGCTTCGCGTTAGTTCGGGAATGGACTCTCGTTATACTTTTTCTTCATTCGATTCGATCAATTGAATACAACGGTACTTTGCACCAACATCGTATGCGATGTGAGATAGGACTTAACAATGGACGAAAACATGCTAGTGAGGATATTTATCGACCTTGGTGTTGAGCTCGACGGGAAAAAATAGAAATGATGGTGGGCCAAGCGTTCTAAAACATCAAACTCTCTATTTTGCAACACATTTCGAAGGGCAAAAGACTCCCAAATCAATGGTTTCGAGCTGAATTTGAGTCTGAAAGGAAATATACAATCTCAGGAAATAGCTGGATCTCTGATTCAATAGCATCAGATTTTTCTCACTCAAACTAAGCCTTTCAATGATGAGGAACGACTCCTAATACTTGATGGTCACGGTCACCATACAGAATGAACGCATGAAGCTGAAACGACCATACTCAACCGACTAGCTTCAACTCGAGGTGCTTTGTCGGAACCTTTTTAAGACAGATAGCTCAGGGAAGGATACCGCAAGTAAATTGCAGAGATGAAGATGAAAGTTTAGAGAATAAACGCCATTGGACCACATTTTCACGATATGCAACTTCCTTGGAAAAGTTACCTACACTTCGATTATCTACGCCTAGACCCTCCTTAATGGTCACCCGGAATTGGGAAGATTCTATTGACATCTAGTTAAATTATCCTTTATATAACAACCAAAAACGCATCGAACATGTCCAGGTGCGAGGAATCTAATCGGCGAGCAGGTGGTACGCTTCGAGGGAGGTCCAGGCAATGAATGTGGAGTTTATCTCCAGAACAAGCGAAATTTCTTGCTGATTGGATACTTGAAATGGGTGCTCAAGGATTTCCTCCCTCTCACCCGAGGACTCGAGAAATGACTTGTCAAATCACTCGATCAAACGGAGACACAGATCCACTCGGGGAAGAATGCATTTCCAAGTTCATAAAAAGGAAGCTTCAAATTTCTTCTGTTGTTGGTAGACGAGTTGAGAGCCCACGAATCAATGGTACGTCCCGATCAGCTCTGAAGGCGTTTTATTGGTTGTTCAAAGGGGTAGAGGTCCGTCACAATATCAAGGCCGAAGGTATGTGTAATATGGACGAGCAAGGACTTGAATTAAGTATTTGTTCTAATACTCTGGTACTGTCATGAAACGGGAAATATCAGGCAGGCAAGAACTCAAGGTAAAGATTAAAAGAGCAATAAAGCCAAAGATCTAAGTAAACTCTTCAGATAAATTTATATATGTGGCTTGTATAAGCGAAATGAGAAGTGTTGAGTGATTATAATCTTAACGCTGTTACTCCGTGGGTATCATAATCAAACCCAATCTCCATATGTGCGCCTAAATACTTGACAGGTACTCGCTTCATCTCAGAAGAGAAGAGCAAGTATTAAATCACCTGAAAACCACGAGTGGGTGTCCACCCATTTAGCAATTAGTGCGACTGGCAAGATCATCAAGCCACTGGTCATTTTCAAGGGGTAAAAGCCTCAGCTTTCATGATTGTTCGAAGAATCCACTCCGGATTGGACATACACAACGCCAGAAGACGGATGGACAAGTAATATGACGATTCTCGCGTGGGTAAAGGAAGTATTTTTAGCGCCCACGACACCCGAGGGACACCGGACGCAAACGCTCCTTGGGGACGCTCACGGCAGCCATGCGACAGTAGACTTTATGTGGGAATGTAAAAAATCAATGTCCATCCTGTGTTCCTCCCACCCCACTCCTCGCACGTGCTACAACCTTCAGACCTTGGTGTTGTCTCGCCGCTGAAGCACCGTTTCCGCGGTATCATCTCGGATTTCGCGTCCCTTGACGATGCAGCTCCGATTGAGAAGCGACGCTTTCTTGCCGCAGACAATCAAGCTAGAACTGGAGCTTTTACATCAAGTGTAGGACGTCGCGGCTGGATGGCAGCGGGTCTTATCCCATGGAGCCAGAAAAAGGACGCAAATCGACACAGGTGCTCCAATCGGTAACAACGACCCTAGGGAAACCATGCACACCGCCTGAGTCCACTCTTAGATCTGGGACAACACGGGTGTCTCGAACTACTCCGAAGAGTGCTCGAGAGTTACGTCACCGAAAAGGAGGAAGAATAACGATGGGGAGTGGGTCAGATTAGTTGCGAAAGCGGGAACAGCGATCATGGTGGGTAATGCTCAGCGGGCACGCGACCAAGACAAACTTAATTCGCAGAATTGCCGAATCAGACAATTAACTACAAAGCCCTCGCAAAAGAGAGTACCAGTTGATCCAAATACTCGCTTTGCTATGAGTGAACAAACCAAACAGGCAGAGGCTGAGCAGGGCTCGCGAGGAATTGTTGGCGTCTAGAAAACCAGAGTTAGGGGCCACAAAAGCGGCAGAAGCAATGATGAACACATCTCTACAAGCCTGACAATTGGTTGTGGCTGTATATATAAAATAATTCAACTGGATGTCTAGAATTTTCCCAATTTGGGGTGATCATTGTGGGGGGTCAATGTCACGGAAACCAAGTTGGTCGGAATGTAGTTGATTGAATAAATTCGTATAACGAAAGGAAAAGTCTATGTAACGGAAATACTGTCAAACCTCGCTATAAGGATAGTGGGTCAATCCCAAATCAAGGCCTATGATTGGAGGCTCCGATGCAGGTAACCAATAGGAACTCATTAACTAGGGTCGACCCACTATCCTTATAGCGAGGTTTGACAGTATGTACATTTAAGTATTAGAGCAATAGGTTTGATTGTCCGACGCTGATATCCCCAGCTAGAGTACGTCGTACAATGTCAGCTCGTACCCTCCGTTGTCCGGTCGCATCTTCGTGTACTTTCGGACACGACCACACGATGTAGTTCGGACGACCGCACGCGTCCTGCACATCTCTCTTCGCGCACTCCGCTAACCTCCGTTAAGTCCGATAACTCCAAGTTATCCTATTCGTACTCGCTTAGGTAACCACCTAAGCTTGAAGATCGGTTAACCCGTGACAGTCAAGGCATACTTTGAGCTTACAACGGGTCCAAATGTTTTACATCATGATGAGAAAAAATGAGACGCTTTGTGTATTCAAAGAGGTTGAATTGTTTCGAGCAAGGACGACGACTATGGGTATTATCACGAGCTAAATCTAGAAAGACTCCACATCACGCTCCAGAATCGAGTTCCTAAGGGATCAAGGAAAGCAGTTAAGGCAAACCCCCGTTCCAGGGAGGAGAAGGAAGAGCGGATGAATAATTGGTTGTCAAGGTCGTTGACGGTGGAAGATGAGTAAATAGTACTGGGGAGATGAGTCCCTAGTGAAGCTAGATGAAGTCCGAGAAATTGGCTCCGGTAAAGCGCTCAGTGAAAGTTGAGGGCATCCGCCAAGCCTCGGCCACCTCTTGTGCCCTCCAGACGGAGTGAAAAACATAGATGTGAGACAGAAAAGAGGGCCCTGATAAACTGCGCCATGGCCTTCGTAAGGTAAGGAGTTCGCTTTTCTTTGTGGTAGGTAAGGGATCTTTTCGATTAACATCCGTTCTCATCCCAAAAAAGTTTCACGGACTGATTGCATTATGCCAAGGCGTTTTTGGGAAATGATAGCATCGGGCTATGTTAAACTGTAATGACATTTATTTAAAGCGGATGTAAAGGGATATTAATTCGTTAGGCAAGGAGTCAG
>JAKRRZ010000786.1:0-16243 GCA_022627015.2 Podosphaera aphanis | reverse complement strand
TACTTCCAGACTCTTCAAACATCATATTTGAAGAAACACATCCACAACGACCATATTGGTGTTCACCAGGTCTTCGAGTGGAGTGTGATCCCCAGTACGTCTCAATTCCTGGAACCAAAGCTTTCGCATCGGACGGAAAATAGTGACTTTGAGTTTTCGTCTTTCTATAGAGACTCCATTTCGAAATCTTGATTTCTAAAGATGTGTAAAAAGCAGATATTAAAAAGATTGTAGGTCATAGATAGAAGAATAACGTGTTTTGGGAAGCAGCAAAAATGTTAATAGATTATAAAGTTGTGAGTGGGATCTTAGTTACAAAATAAAGATGACACATTATCACGTGAGAAGCACAGACTCGATGGATTTGTCCTGGCGCATTAACGAACCATATTCATTTAATGAGGATAACGTGTTAAGCAGAGCCCCACATTAAATTTTACACGTGACTCAAAATGATTGTTCAGGATCTGATAAGCTAAGTATGTATGTGACAATACATGTACATATAGATACTCTACCAACTAGCCTTCTTCAACCCTAAAGAATGAGGTAATTGTTCTCTGTTTCCTTGAATTTTCCTGCCTAATCTGGAGTTGTCTCAGGTCTCTGGTATAGGCCAGAAGCTTAGCACCGTCGCCGTCGCCATCGCCACTTTGCTCTTGCCATTTAATTAGCAATTTCGTGGCAGCAATGGCTTCGTCCAAGTCAACTTTCTTTAAGTCAGCTCCTGAACCTAACTCTTCAAAATCCTCCTCGTCGTTTTCAATTAGTATCTCACTGTCGAAAAGCTCTGCTATCTCCTCGAGGTACAGCTCCTCCGAAGTGTTGATGTCGTCAAAAACTTCTTCACTGGTAGGGGTAACAAAATCATTAATGGATGAAATATTTTGAATTCCACGCTGCGAGGCAACTCTTTCGGCAAGAGAAACAAGTTCAGCTTCAGTACATTGAGTAGCTAAAGATGCTTCTGTGACAGTGGACACAACTGTGCCATGAACAGGACCCGGATGCAGTCGTTAGCAGAATTAATGTCTAAAATCAGAGTTTTATTACTCAGTAGTCCAGACTTAATCCAGCATTTCTGTATAGTGCTTTTAGTGACGTTAAAAGGCCATGAAACAAAGTCCCAGCGCATCGCCTTCAAAACATCCATCTCTTTTAAGGGATCATCACCCTTTTCAAATGTTTCAATCATGTGGTTTAGCCATTTCTTACGATAATGGCACTTCCAAGCATGAGTGATGCCCTGATCAAGGGCTGATTGGAGAGATGTGACGTTGGGCGGGAGAAAAATAACTGATGTATTTTTCAACGATGTTAGAGGGCTTGAATTCAGAAATTCAAACGCAGCTTTATGCGCAGAAAAGTTATCCATTAGAAGAACAACATTACTGCAGATACTTGTTAGTAGAGACTTTACACAGGGATTGACAAATTTACCGCCCGGCCATTTCCTTGTCAAACTATTTGAGATATTCTATCACAATCTCTGTGTTCATCCACGCCTTTTTATTGTTGAGGTAGACAAAGTTAAAGCTTTCAATTTTCACATTTTTGAAACAGCGTGGCTGTTTTGATGTGCCAATGTAGCAAATTTTTAAAACTTGGCCAGTAGCTGAGACGGTGTGCATTGCAAAGACCCGATATTTGTTGGTTTTGTGACCAGATAACTGACAAGTCGTCAAAGAGACTTCGGGAACAGACTTATAAAATAAGCCCGTTTCGTCGCAGTTGTAAATGTCTCTTAGAGGGAAGTCTGTAAGAGCCTGCTGGATAGTCCTTATCTCTTCATCGTGGCTAGCAAGGGCAGAGCTCGCTTCGCCGTATCTACGAGTTTTGAGGATGCCGTACAATTGCAGGAATCTATGAAGCCATCCATTTGACCAAGCAGGCTCTGTTTGGTCTCTATACATAGGCATCATGTGAGAGAGTTTACTGGCTTTGACACGGAAAGCGTCACCAGTGATTGGGGCTCTAGTCTCATACTGCTTCATCCAAGTGTATAAAGCAAGCTCAAGGTTGTGCAAGTTTCTTTCACCTCGACGCTTGGGGTTGAAGTATATGTAGTCAACGACTTGTCTTGAGGCGCGGCAAGGTGCTTAAACCGATCAGAGGACCATTTAGAGACTTGCGGTTGTGAAATTTCAATTCCGAGGGTATTTTTAGCCCGAAGTATTGTCTCTGATTGGGACGACTTTTTACATGTTGAAGCATTAGCAGTGTGAAAATAGTTACGTACTTTCCGACGTTGCTCTTCGGAGAACTGCGCATATCGTTTGGAGGAAGGCATTTCAACTTAATGTTAGACGTGAGGGATCTGTAGAAGAAAAATGGGCATTTAATAATGAGAGCAATAACTTGTTAGCTGTAAGCTTGATTGTTCAAGAATGTGTTGGAGAAGAATTTACCTATTTAATTTGTTGACCTAAGGTTGCCTAGTAGATATGATCTTGTATTTAGTAAGCAACATCATAGTAGCCATAGTTACAATGTACAAATCATCCCTGATCCTTGTAGTTTTAGGCCCTTTTTAAAGGAATATTCCGGAAATTTGATCGCACATGCGATTATGCGAATTTTATCCAATTTTACTAACAAAAATTTCGGGACCGGGCATAAAAATCGCATATCCCAAGGATATGCCTTTAACGAATATGCCTTAAACGAGGTATTACTGTATCTTTTCATGTTCTTAAACTACAAAGAAGCAAAGGATTAGCCACTACAAGATCTTCGGCTAGCAAAGTCTGGCCTTTTTTCTTTGCACGGTCCCAGCAATATTCTGGATGTTCGCATATCTAAGATATCTAAGGCGATACATGTATGGCCCTATTCTTTCAATGACCTCACTGAGGTAAGATGAGCAATAACTATCTAATCAATGGGGATATTCCGTTGATTCATCCCTTTTTAGCTAACTCTAGATATCTTTTTGCTCCGGCAGTAAGAAATTGAAGTGGCCTTTCAATCTTTCGCGTGACAAGAAATTTGACAAAGAAACGGGGCATATACCACCAGGGAGAAGGAGAAGGAGAAGGAGAAGGAGAAGCGAACAGAAAAAGATAATTTACTCTTATACTGAGGAAATTCTCGAATTTGTGGCTTGTACTTCCCATCAGATATTAAACAAATTTTATAACCAAGGCCTGAATGATTCTGCATCACTCAATTACCGATACAAAAGAGACACATTATGTGAGCTTATCCGGCACTTAAACAGCAGAAACAGCAGAAACACTATGAATATAGTGACCTATTTTTCAAATTAAACAAATACAATTATCATTAATTACATTAGGCAGGCTCCTCTCTCAAATATAAGATCACAATATTTGATTCAAACATTTCCCTCTCCTCAACGAGACTAGCGATTACTTCCTCTCATACATCTTGGTACACTTGGTAAATTGTTTCTTTCCACCAAGACCTAAAGTGATCACAGACCGTATCTTCTTTTGCACGACAAGCCCAGTCAACTGGCAGTCTCTGTCGAAAACTACACGGTCTTTACCTGCTTTCTTGACTATTGGCAATATTAGAAATTTTCCGGATTTCAGACAAAAGGAAAAGAAGTAAGAGTGCTGGACTTACAGCGGGAGTAAGTACCCTTCCTTAGAATGGGATGCATGTACTGATTTCCCTTGGAACTCTTGAATTCAGCTTTCGGATCTTTTGGAGCATAGATCTTGGGATACTTTGGCTTTATCAATTTCTTGGAGTTGATCTTTTTGCACCCCTTTTGGACGGACTTCTGGATATGATTCATGCTATAAAAGTTGGTTCCACAAGCATAACCGACTTCGACTAATCCCGGGGCTTCGGTGTAGTAGTGTCTCTTGTCTAGGATATCAGATGATTGGCTGGCTTCGACTGGTTCTCTCATTTCTAAGCGGCTATATCTCTCGTCGAGTGTGTCAGAGGGAAGAGCCGAGGCGGAGAGGACAAGGGCCAAGACAGAGGCGAAGGTGAAAGAACGCATGTTGGTCTAAGTAATTAGGTAGTAGGTTGGAAAATTGGAACGAATGTGATGTGATGTGAATGAGAAGGATACAGGAGTCCTCATGCTGGTCTGTCTATCTACATATACTTCTATTTTTCGAAGCCAAGGAAATGGAAATTAATACTTAGATCTCTTTACTTTTCAAGCATTATCTTACCTGGTGAAAATTTTTGATTAGCATTTGAATATGAAATTTATCTTATTTGACTTGATGAAGGGAATAATTGACATTCCTATCATTGAGTAGCCTTATTGGAATATAATTAACCTAGAGCTATAGAATATGGGTAATATTCTTTCCACCCCATGCATCTCGGATTTAAATCCACCCAGCCGTATAACTATAAATTCCTTCAGACAATATTACATTCAGCACGGTCCCTCCGAAAGGTAAGTTAATTGATGTTTGTTTGTTTATGTGTATTTATTTTCCAGACTACTGATCCACGGTCTTTACTAATCCACGATTCACTCTACGATCTGATCAAGTAGTCATTTCTACGATTTTTCAGTAAGGGCACCCTTCAGTAACTAACAGAGAAATATACACAGTAACTCGAATTAAAAGCTCCCTATACTCTGACTATTGGTGACTATTCAGGCTAATTTCAATCAAGGTCTGATTATTTCTTTGCGAAAAGAATAATATGTTAAGGAATACACGAAGCCTTGCGTACAGTCCATATCCGGCTAGTTGGTTGCTAGAGTGTTATCTAGCTATATCAGGCTAGTAACATAGCAGGGGTCGAGAAGTGATGACACGTTGCTATATGTTTCCCTATCAAGAAGAGTCTTCTATTTAGGATGTAAATAATAATAGTATTCGATACCCGTGAGCTTTATAATACATCAGTATTCTGCCTGCTATCATCCCTCTGAACATATTCTGCCCTAGTGATGTACTATTCTTAATATAATAGAACATTATTTCCGAATCTGCAATCACTATGTTACCACCTCCTGAAGCTTCATATCCGAATAATGTCGCTCTGATGCGTGCTGTACGCGACTATGCGCATGAGCGAGGCTATGCAGTCTCAAAGCTTCGCTCAGACAAACGTAAGATAATCATAAAGAGTGATAAAGGTGATTGTTTTCGAACTCGAGCAGCAAGTGGCAGCATTAAGAAGCGCGAATTTGCAACCCGGCTTGTAGATTGCCCATTCAGGTTAACAGCGGGCCTCCAGAAAGACAGCACATGAATTCTCCGCATCACTGTAGCTGATCATAATCATGAGCCTTCTTCCGACACGAGAGGCCATTCAACAGCACGGCGCTTAAACTCTTCCCAGAGGACAACAATTCGACAACTTTTAAGATCGGGCGTCCCTCGGAAACAAATTTTGAATTGCTTACGCGAAGAAGTGTAACAGGCTAGTGCCAATTGGGATTATGTCGACGCGTTGCCGACACTAGTCTGGTCACGAGGTTCGCTTAATGGTACTAGCGTCATAAAACATGTATATGAACTAAGATAGACCTTTTACAATTTAGTTTCTTAGAATAAAGTAATTAACAGCTTGTAACCATTGACTCGCGTGTACCTCGCCCTTTGGTCCCTTCACAAGAAGATCCAACTGTTCTAGCGACACCGAAAAACATTTAGAATGAGCGCCGCAATCAGAGAGATGAGGAGCTTATGGGACGGACATCCCTGGAAGTACTGCTCGATGATTTGCATCAGCCTGGACCTGGATGGAGTTGTCAAATACAAAGAGATGGAGAGAATAGACTCACCCATCTATTATGTTCATGCTCGCAATCTGTGGAGTTATTACGAAGGTATCCATACACCTTGGTTATAGATTGTACCTTTAAGACCAACCGCTTCAAAACGCCGTTGCTTCACATCATTGGAACGACGAGCTTCAACACATCGCTCAGTGTTGCGTTAACATTTCTCAGACATGAACGCGAGCATGATTAGCAGTGGGCTCTTGAAAATATTATCGGCCTTTTTTCCGACAGACTACCTGTGACAATTACAACGGATAGAGAGCTTACCCTTATGAATTCCATTGAAACTTTTCTACCGAACATGGCCCACCTCTGTGTCTGGCATATTCAGAAGAACGTACTTAACAATTGTCGCAAGTATTTCGGAAGCGAGGATGACTGGGCGAAGTTCTTGAGTGCTTGGACAAAGGTTTTTGAATCTCCGTCCACTCAAAGTTACGAAGAAAACGTTGAAAAACTCCGGGAAGTTTACGCGAGCCTCTTAGTGATACTAAGCTATAGTAGTGAAACTTGGCTTATTTACAAGGAGAAATTTGTTCATGCTTACACGAAAAATTTCTTTTACTTCGGGAACCTCACATCATTCCGTGCTGGGGGTATGCATCAAATGATTAAGAGTTATATCCAGGTATCAACTCGCGACTTACGTGACGTACATGCTCGAATATACCAAGCCATACAGGCACAAGTGGCCAATCACAGCGCTCTACTCCATCAAGAGCGCATGCGTGTATTTCATAAGCATAGAATAGCTCTATTTACGCACATAGTACGGCACGTTTCGACATTCGCCATGGATAAGGTACTTGAACAGTATAATCTTATCCAGGAACCCTCTGACAGAGCTTGCGCTCAGGTGCTCAAAAATAAGATGGGACTGTCTTGTCAGCATCGCATCCAATATTTGCAAGAAAACAACGAACCATTGACCTTCAATGAGTTTCATTCAATCTGGCGCTTAGATTTCGTTGGACAGGAACCTGTTGCATTCGTGCAAAGAGCAATATCCCCCATTTTAAAAGCAGTGAGAGAGAGAGATGAGAGCTTGGGGCCTTTTCAACATCATCAAACGATGGAACAACTGAACTAGCTTGCTTTGCTTAGCCCGCCACCAATCAATAACCCAAGCGTCCAACAATCTAGGGGGCGACCGTCTGGTTCGACAGTATCACGACCTCGTCAATCTCGGGAAAATATAAACAGCTCTTCGAATCGTCGAGATCCATCGGCCTTTGAGATATCCCAAGATTTAGTCAGGGAAAGACGCTGTGCAACTTGTAGGTCAACAGGACATAATTCTAGAACTTGACCGCAGCGTGTGGTGTATAGAGATGAATAAGATCTATAAAAACTGCTGCTCTATTTATCCCACTTAATTCATCTTTTAATGTAGACAAGCAAGACGAGATGGTTTTCTTAAACATGTACAAGTTGGTTGAGCGTATGACGAGTATTTCATGTAGATTTATAGTTATATTCATAGAGCATAGAAAATTAACTCTAGGTAACAGAAAAAGGTCACCCCAGAAAATATTCCATAACCAGTCATGGCAAACGTCGTAATCAATTGTGCGGATGTACCACCGCGTTCTCACGATCACACATTGCGACACTTAAGAATTCGTTTTTGTATTTCAATCTGGGGGGTTGTCTGGGCTACGTCGATATTTTAACACCGGCGTGAGCATGCGATATGGGGTGGAGAGAACATTACCCTAGAATATATCCAAGAAATGAATATCCATCGTCAATGTGCCATACGGCATGACAAGGGTAGGTTTTAAGATTGACTAAATTGTGTACCGCGCCTCGGCCGAATGATGCGAAACTGCCGACAAAACTTCCACCCATCTCATCTACAACCCCTGCAAGGCGGGAAACATGGGTCGAGGACAACTGCCGAGATCAACTCATCGCCAATTAAACAAGAGCGAATCAACAGACTCGGTTAAAGTGAGCCGGCCGTCATTCCAACGACGCATGAACGCCAGAAATTAGACATCACACGACTTCCGTCCGTCGACCGTGAGGAATAGAAAATGACAAGAATCATCCTTCGCGAGAGGTGATTCCTCCTTGTGCACGGCCACTGGAAGTTGAGGGGATAGGGCGGATGATCAGGCAGCGTTCTAGCTACTCCGCCAGACTAGGTAGACTGCGGGAAACAAGATTTCTCGCGGAAGAAGATCTAAAGTGGTCTGGACATGAATACCGTCAGATTTCAGAGGTGCAGGCAGCTAGAAAATTAGCAACGGACGGCGATGCGGAGATCGCAAGAAGATATTTGTGAATCTCAGATCTCGACCCAAGGATCATCTGAATAAAGGCGCTATAGACCTTCGTACTATTGAAATGTATAATATTGATTATGTATGACTGGATGGAATATGTACTGCATCTAAAATACCAGGGGCTCATTTTGACCATGCCCTCAATATTCCTCTTCTGACAACATGTAAAAGCTAATCTGCTCAGAAATTTACTTTACTTTCCTGCAAGTGGATGCGTTGCTTAGCATCGTCTGCCTCGTTCCCAGGTTCACGCGCCTGAGACTCAGGCTAAGTGCTGCCCCTCTTCGATGATTAAAGCTTTTAGGTTCTGAAGCCGCGTCTTTCTTTGTTACGATGCACACTTCATGGCGGCTTCCCTCGCCACTGGTTCTCGACACAGCACTCTTGCGTCAAGGTTGGCGGGAGTACGACCCTTGAAACTCCTTTTGACAAGACATTGACTACCCCAATGATATCTGGAGTGTGCTAGCTATATTTTTCTTCATCTGGGATGGAAATTTAAGAGTATGAATTTATTCTTGCGACTGCCACGGATCTCCTCCAACGTTATATAATTATTATGCTTTGACGGTCGTATAGCTCTACAAACACAAACTTAGGACAAATATCAAGTTCATAAGGTTAATATGGACCGAACTAACACCGGAAAAGCTATGAAGATGTAGGATAAGTGCTCCAGTTGATTTAAATTTGACGCTTTCATCCGAGGCGAAAAGCAGCCAAATGCAAATGATTGTAGCAAATATAATGAGTATAGAAGTATACAGAGGGTAAAGATCTTGTTTTCCTGGTAATATTGTTGAAAGTTAAATGAATTATAAAGCCGTTAAGAAACAAGCAGTAGCTGCTGTGAAGGGCTAACACCAAAACGCGTATAAAATGGTATGGTGGCTTAATACTGTCTCTTTTCTATTTACATCAGAAAAAGGATACCACAGATGGTTGTTATGTTTATATACAGATCCTAGGAATATCACCATAGCAACCAATCTACTAGTACCTGCTTATTTGGTGACAGGCGTAGCCTGTAACAGCTGCTAACACTCTTCGCCGCAGCTGTAGCAAATTGCTGTTGCTTGTCTGCACAAGGCTTAAAATTATTCTTTTGTAGAGCGAGATCCAAAGCGATCTCACGGACCCCTGGGGGCCCAGAGTAGCATTGAGTGGAGAAATTGTTGTGCCGTGAGAGAGCAGGAGTTGCCGTACGATATCGCATGAATAATAATTTCTCGGATAAACATCGGACCTGACCAGCTTAGCCACTTCTCCCAATTGGAGCTTCGGTAATGGAGCAATTGTAAATTTTGATGCTATGCGCACGTGCGCATGAGAACATGTATTTAGTAGGAAGTTCTAGTCAATTTTCACCAATGATGTGCTTAGAACAAGCACCAGGACGCGGGTATTCAGAGCCGTTTGGATATTGCATGTAGTTACCTTGATCAGCCGACTGGGGGCGCAATAGGTTGGATGTCAATCTTCGGGTAAATATAATTCCGGATAAGAAGATACCTGCCAGATTCTTGCCTAGTCGACTCGCGCCAATGGACTAGTTTCGCATAGTTTTCCATTCAAACGATGAGTTCAGATCTTCATTAACCCATGAAGCAATTTTTCTTGCCATGCCCCCCCCAAGATGTCGGCCAGACGAATCACGCACTGAATCATCAAATGCCAAAGAAAAAGCTGCTTCGAACAACCCCGCAACATCAAATGGGAAAGGTCGACGTACTACAGGACCGGCAACTACAGGTAGTTCCCTACGCGATACTGCACCTCCAAATTCTAGCTCTGCACCCGCTGGTTCTGCAAACTCAACATCAAGAGAGGTGAATTCTGTGAGTACGCCCCCTCCCAGCTTCATAAACAAAGCTGATACTGCTTTAGATTGACTGGTCTTCATTTGAAAGCTCGGTACTTCACACTTACCGCTATGACTACCGCTTAGATACACCTGCTGCTTTCAGCGTCCCCTATAACCAAATGACTCTCTCTCGATCTCCTATCGGTAGAATGTCACCCACGATGGCCGGTAGAAGAGGGGAGAGGAGACAAAGCAAAGATCAGCTAGCTGCTGCTGTACGAAAACACTTTAAGAGTATGGGAATTGTAGAAAATGAAATTATCGTGGAGTTTTTGTATAAGGTCCGAAACCAAGGTTAGTTTGTATTTGCTTCCTCTGGAGATTTCTCATTGCTAAATAAGAACATGCAGACACAAATTTTCGTCAGCGATTTACGCCACATCGATTACCGTGACACTTAGACTTCCTTTCCGTATTTGTTACCTATAGCGAAATTTTGGGAATAAAGCGGGCGTACTTTTATTCAGCCACATCATGTACATGCTGTCGAGCGATTTATTGCTGGTACAATAAAGTGAGCTGTAATTCAGTTGCTACAAATTCGAGAGGGTAATTGAATTTTGCATTGTAAATTAAGTTGGATTCATGTTACTATACCAATCTCTGGTATTGTAATCAATATAATATTTATCCTACAATCTATCTTACACAAGGCTATGGGAGGAAAAGTTTTGCTAATGTCAATAATTCAAAATATTATGAAAGCTGAAGATTCAGGGATTTCTCGTTCAGTTTACTTCACCTCATCCTACCTCATACAAGTCTTCAGCGTTCTCAGCGTTTTGCTTTGTTGGTGTAGCTTCTTTTAATACAGCAGAACGAGGATCCAATGATTCGAACACTACAATGACAGACCAAGTTGACACTAGTCTCCGGATAAGGTCTCATTCGTAGCCCAATCATTCAAATAGCAATGCAGACCTTGAAGAGCTCTGCAAACGTGTATCCAAACACCGCCATCTTACTGGTCACAGATCAAAGCACCCACCAAATAACCTCGTCGGTGATCCCACGCATAGCACGTCAAGCAGAAATGCACAGCCTCTCGACCGACTCGTCGCACGCCGCTGATCCACGTACGTGTGCGTGAGCGCCGTTAGACATGGTCGCCTCGGCGAGGGCAGTCGACGTGCGGAATACGTCCGGTCATGCCACTCACCGCTTGCCGGATTCGGCACGCCAAGGCGGTGAGATACGCGTGGGGCCTGGGCCGCGCGTGGCGACGCGTCGTCGTGTTCCCGGCTGCCGCCCCGGCGACTCTCGTGTAGACACGGGTCATTGTCGGCGACGTGTGTGTGTCTGGTCGCCGTGGTTCGGGATCATATCAGGTGGAGTGGTCCCCGCGGTTCATCGGTCTGTGCTCGTCCTGTGGGTGGTTCGTCGGTCGCGAGGCTAGGATTCTCGAGATCTTGTAATGGTTAGTGAGGGTATTTCATGCAAAGATTCTCTGGCAGGTGTGGATCCATGTCGGTAATCTTCATCACGTTGTCCCATCTCAACCAATAGAAGCGACTCTAGCCAGAGAGATGTTCGCCCTTTGGAATTTTGATAATTACTTATTAATTATGTGGGATTGATGCTTGTTTCTGCTTGTTTAGACTTCTGTACGAAATTTGTGACATTCTTTAAAGCTGCATACATTCATGGCTCCAACTCCTCTAAAAAGAATTTTGTATTTACACATTCCCATCTCCTAGAGTGTACAAAGATTAAGCCTTGAGATAAGAGATTTTAATAGAGTTTAAAAAAACACATGAAAGCGGTCAATTTACTTGACAGAAACACAAAGACTCACGAGAAGTTCCCAGACAATATCCTGTACTGTTCTCACAACCATAAACACCTGGAAATAAACAAGGATAATAAACAAAGTATTCCCGGTTAGTCTCACTTCAACATCTGTGGTCTTATCTTTATGGATTCTGATTCGTCGATTCTCAATTCTTGGTCCGATCTGAATCGTCAACTAACTTATGCCATAAAGATTTAAGAAAACCTTCGTTCTTGTGAGAGCCCCCGAGTGTCGCATCAGAAGCAGAGGAGCTGCACAAGTTTTCAGAGGTAGACATAGTATCGAGATAGTGGAGTAGCCTACCTATTCCCCCCCACATTCATAATCCGCTTAGCAGTTTTGTCACCCAGTTCATCAGCAAGCATTTCGACCAGGGTTCGCTGATTGGCACTGAGATATTTTGGCATGTTGACCTTGAACTCGACCTTAAGATCTCCGTAAGTATTACGCCTCCCGCTCAGTCTTTTCATTCCACGTCCACTGAGAGTGATTATATCGCCTGTGCTAGTACCAGCGGGGACTTTTACGTTTACTTCGGAATCCATAGTAGGAACCTTAACTTCACCACCCAGCAAAGCTGTGGTGAGAGGAATCGTTGATGTGAATAGAATATCGGATCCTGTTCGCTTGAATTTTGGGTCGGTGGCTACTCTCACAAGAACATATAGATCTCCTCGTCTTATTTTCATACCTGGTTTGACACCAGAGTTTGTTACTGGTGCATCTCCTTCTCCATCGACGCGCAAACGCATCCCATCTTCAATACCGCCTGGTATTTCGATATCTATTGTTTTCCGTTCCCTTGTGACTCCATTTCCGAAGCATGTTCGACATTCCCCACCTTTTGGAATTGAAGATCCTTCGCCACCGCAAGCATTGCAAGTTGATGCCATCTGAAAGCCTCCCGAAACAAAATCTACCCGGGTTCCGGTTCCATCACAAGCTCTACAAGTAGATTTTTTGGTTCCGCTCCTTAAGCCACTTCCGGAACAGGATTTGCACGTATTTAATGGATTGATATTAATGGCCTTAGATATTCCTTGAGCAGCTTCGACGAATGATATAGATGTTTCGACTTCGAATGAATCGCCGACTGGTGTTTCATACTGCATGAAAGGATTTTGGCCACCTTTTCCTCTTCGGCTACCACCTCCAGTGAAACTTTTAAATATGTCTTCGAAGTTGAAGTCGCCAGTAAAGCTGCCGGAAAATCCCCCTCCACCAAACCCACCAGCACCGAATGGTCCAGCGCCATTGAATGGGTTTCCTTGAGGGCCTGGTCCTCCGGGGTTACCATTTTGATCAAAAGCAGCTGCCCCATACTGATCATAAGCGGCCTTCTTTTGTGGATCCGTTAATAGCTCGTAAGCTGACTGTGCTTCTGCAAATAAATCTTTAGCATTAGGCGCTTTGTTGGTGTCTGGATGGTACTTTTTGGCCAGTCCATAATATGCCTTTTTTATGTCAGAGGCAGAAGCATTTTTACTGACTCCAAGTACGGTATATGGATCTTTAATAGATTGTAAGTTCAAGCTTGTATGAAAAGTCTGTGAACGATTTAGCATGATCTTTCTCTTCTTCCAATACTCATAACCTACTCTTTTTGTCGACACTTTCGGCGCTACTGTTAATCTGGGGGGCCGAGGAAAATCTCTTGCTGAGCAGAAAAGTTTTCGCGCATGCTTTTTGTGGGAAATTTCATATCTTAAATAGCAAATTCCGGTAGATTGTGTTGAACATCGGGAACGACTTGTTGTTAAGGCTAGACTGAGAAGGGTTGATGTCCCAGTTTTCATTTTTATCTATCACTAAGCATCGATTCCTTATATCTCTATGAATGCTTAATGTCGCAACACAAGGCAACGTAAAAGTGCTTGGTTTAGTATTCGTGATTCGGGGGAAATTTTTGGTGTTGATGAAAATTATTTTTATGGCCTGGACAACCCTTTGGCCAATCACAAAAATATTATGCCTCAGTACATATATGTAGATGTATAAATAATCTCATTTGAGACAAATAAAATTTGTACATTGTTATACCTTATCATACATGTTCAATGTACATGAATTTTTTCCGGCTCTTTTGCCGGGCAAACCCCACGCCAGATTCCACTACCTTCCAAAATGATCTCCGAGTTTCTCTGCTAAAATTAACTCGTTATTAAGCATTGATCAATATACAACATTGAGATTCGAAACGTTCAATTCTTAACTCCGTGAATAATTATCAAATCATAACACCTCAAGCAAATTTACTTAATTCTACCGCTGTATCCGTCCGACCTGTAACCTTCCTCGTGGTTTCTGCTTCTAATCGCTCCGCTATTGCAAGAAAAGGACAAACACAATCGCCTCCAAGAGTAATCACACCAAAACTAATAATTAATTCAATTTAAATTCTGTCAAATAAATAAATTAATAAAAATACCCAGAATACCTAGAGGTATAAAATATTTATTTCAGCATCTTCGAACAAAAATTAAATCCATCGAGGAGAGAAAGAAACTTCATAAATATCCTTAAGAACACATGTAGTGGTCCAAACATAATGGTGCTCGCATGACAACCAGCCAATGAAAGAAAGAAAGAAAGAAAGGCTCAAACTTGAAGCTGAAAACGCTCCTACAACCCAAAGCCAGAGATTTCCAACCAGCCGAAAAGGCTAAGTGCTATCCATATCTCACTGATATCACCATAGAATTGAAAGAATGAACGCACGAAACTGAAACAACCATACTCAACTGACTAGCTGCAACTCTAGGTGCTACGTTGGAAATTTCATATACATGTAGAAGTCAAGAGATAGTTCAAGGAAGGATACCGAAAATCAACTTCAGAGATGAAGATAAAGGATCGAAGGATAAGAGCTACTGGACCACATCTTCATGAGATGCAACTTCTTTGGAAGAGATACCTACATTTTGACAATCATTTTTGAGCTGATAGACATCACATAGATTACCAGTAGTCTAGATCACGTCCTACAACTCACCTCAGATCGCCAAAGCGATAGCTATAATGGGCCCAAATGCTCTTCAAGCCGGTGTCGCGCACTAATAGCGGAGCGATTAGAAACAGGGTCATGGTCAGAAGTTTTAGAGCACACGGATCGGGTGGTCAGCGCCCGACTCATCACAGCTCGTCTGAAATAATAGTACCATCCTCTGAATACCTCGATCTCTCTACATCACGCATAAACCATTGAGAACTCTTGATTCTCTGTAAGGTACACTAAGTTTCACTCTACTAGTAATAGCTCATGGAAAAGCCCAGAACTTCCTTCAAATCCGGTTACTACATCTACTGTACAGCTCTGAACTTGTTAAGAATACTTGCGGGCTCTCTATCGACTTGAAATCCTGGCACAGACTGAAGGTGCAGGAGTACAAGCTTAATAGCACTGCTAGTACAAGCTCAAGACATCTCTTAGCGTACTTCCATTTCTTTCAAAGTCTGACCTTTACTGTAAAACTAGCTCTTTTAGCGATGAAAGTTAGAATACGAAAAAAATGGACTGAGATGTCGCCGTAACCAAAGCAGTGATTTTGAAATCATTCTAATTATCTTCCATCATTCCAGTCCGAATAAATACTTTGCGTAGTTCTTGGTAAATAGGACAATAAAATGTTGTAATTATTGTGTTGTTTTAGAAAGACCCATAATTAATGCTACATTTAATGTCGAATCTCGCACTCCTTGACAACACTGTAACCCTTAGGTGTGGGTCTAGAGATGCGAGTTGTTTCGGACCTTGGTGTGGGTAGTGGTCTCGCTACATCTAGAGATATTTCCGAAGGGATCAGATGCTATGTTTCGGGACCACTCTGCTCTCCCCTCCCCATAGATGATAAGCTCTAACCCGATTCCATGCAGCGGAAGCGTTTGTGGGAGCAAGATCAAACCATGCGAGGAACCTCCCCTAGCTTTCTTCTGTTGGAGGATTGTGATCAAATTCATGGTACCGTCGGACTCTCAAAAGAAGGGAGAGACAAGCGCAAGTGCGTGGTTTACGTTCGTAGGGAGGGCGATCGAGCTGGCAATCAAGGGACGATCCAGGCGCAGGAATCTTAGACCGTGTCGGTCAATCGGTTCCAATGCTTCCTTTCTGCTGACAAAATAGATCAGACAGGGAAAAGCTAAGTAGATAGAAGGCTCATGGGGACATTCATGGTGCGGTCTCAGTCCTGATTAAAGACGGGCCCCAAATCTCTCGCTGAACTCCAATGTTTTCATTGGCCACGATCGTCTCCATATACCTGCCTCCTTCGAGGAAGGGGGGCGCAGGAAAATGCGACACTTTTCTACACCAAAAATCACTGATTTCAACAACGCATAACTCAACAACACCACGCTATACAAACTTGTAACTCTACCTCACCAAATAACCTCCCTCAAAACAAATGCCGTAAATGGATACCCCCCTCCCCGAAATAAACCCGACCATTCCAGACAATTACTTCTGGTTGCCGGCCAACGATTCACACATTACTATCACCCCCCAACTCTTGCAAGAGAGCGAGAGTTGGCGCCCCCCCTCCTCACTCTGCTCGACATCCCCA